>JAJQOW010000978.1:0-70397 GCA_037975125.1 Latrodectus hesperus | reverse complement strand
GAAAACGATTTAAAAAATGTAAATCATGGTTTTCTTTCTTATAGCTTCTATATACAAGGGCTGCTACATATATGTCTCTCTCTGTGCAGTATAATAATGTTGTAAAATTTTAATCATTTTAGTATATTGTAATTAGGTATATTGATTTCTTAATATTATTTATCAATAAAAAAACAAAAAAACTATATTTGAAGAAACTATTAATGTTCATTCACAATGATTATTTTAATATTTATTTAATCAACATTTTAAACAATGTAAAAAACATTTTTCAAGAATAAAAGATTTTTTTTTATAATGGTTACTAACAGGAGTGTTTTAAAGTGATAATTTAAGTAAAAACAGACATATGTTGAATGTTACTAACTCTCTTTTTCAAAAATCAAAAATGATTTTATTTTTAGATTGTTAATTTCAGAAACAACACAATATTTTTACAAAGATGGTAAAAGTTGGACTTCTTGCATCAATGCAGCTTAAAACGAAAAAAACAATGCAATGAATAAAGTAAACTTTGCTGACACTCTCATAGTAAAATGTTCATTCCCACTAAAAATAAATTCCTTATTATAAGATTCTAAACATCATTGTTATCTTATCTATACAGTAAAGCAAGAACAAATGAAATTTTATAATTAAAAAAATCTAAATAATAATTTAGTTAACTTACCATTGTCTTCAACAATGGTCATTGTATTCAAATCAATTATGTCATCTCGCTTGACAGGCCTTGAGTACTAAATTAGATTAAAAATTTGTTACATATAACAAACCATTTTCAATTGTAACATGATTCATGCATAAAACTAAAGATTTTTTATTTTATATTTAATTTGCTTCTATGAATATGAGAATTTTTATGGTCTTGTTAAGTCTAAATATGGTTATTTGTTATAAGCATAAACATCATTTTTCTTACACCATTTAACAATCTCAGATAAAATACATTTGCAATTAAGAGTTTAATTTAAATGTTTAAATCAGTATAGAATGATCATAATCTTTAATACCAATTGATGAAAATTACTTTTTGCAAAGTAAAGATAGGCTTTATGGTAAACACACTATGCATTTTTTTATAATAAAGTAGAAACAGAAATGCTGACTTCCTTTAAGCTTATTAAGATGGCTGTTTCAATGTCAGATAATATATTTAACTAACTACCTTAAAATTTACAATATTTATTGGGCAGTATGGGAAAGATAATTAATACTGATGTAATTTAACAAAATATTTTTTACATATAAAATTAAGTATTAACACAGCATATATTCAACACAATGGTAAGAACAAATACACACTTCAAAAGAAAATCTAATAATAAAAGTGGCAGTTTTAAATTATTACTGTCTATGCATAATTATGATAGTTGTAAAATATAATTTCCTTCATATAATGTCAAATTTAATTACTTCAACAAGGTTTAAAAGTATAACACAAAAATTAAATATAGGATATGCCTTAGGAATCAAGAAACATGAAATTAATTTAGATATAATAAATAATTCTGAAAAAATTTAAGCAACCATCAAAACCAAATGTGATTATAACATTATGTTAAATTCCATAATATGTTAAATGCTGTAATATTATTTAGAGGAGATAAAAAATTCAATTTTTTCCATGAATTTTAAGACTGCATTTAACAAGTTACAGATTAACTTAATGATACTACAACTGACAACATGTCAGTCAACTTTTATCATTTCTGTAATTTTATTGTCATTCTTATAACAGGTCTACCCTTGTGCAGTGTATCTTTATCATAAAAATAAGACATGATATCAAACACTACTAGTTTTCTACCAAAAAAATAATGGGCTTTCTTTTTTCCCAACCTAATATAATCTTAGGTACAATAATATTGCATAAAATGTTGAAATGGAATGTATATATATTTGAAATATTGAGAATATATATAAAAAAATTTTATACTTAAGTTCTTTAAACTAACGAATTTTTTAGAGAAATATTGTTCTAGAAATATATATTTATATCTTAACAGCTAAGTATTTTATTAGGTGTTAGTATTTATATAAAATTATTTCACATGAAATAACACTCAATCTATTAACACAAAAATTCGATCTTAAAAGATAAATTTTAAAAGTCGTCTAAAAGACAAAACTTTTAACGATAAAAGTAATTACCTCCAACTTTTAAAAACTTCCAGCAAACAAAAAAAACCCCATTTTATTTTCATACACAATAGTAAAAGCAACTTACTCAAAAGTAAAATTATAAACATATATTTTATAACTCATAAATCTTACATAATAAAAAATAATCATGAAAGATTTGGAATTTTAAATTGTATTTTTATTACTTTTTAATAAAGTTCAATTCTTATGAAAAATTTCTTTCCATATAAGTAAAACTTCTTTATATCAAAAGTTTAAATTAATATTTGAAAAAAATAAACACTGGAAATTAATTTGGTGTTTTAACGCATACATATTAAAATGCACTTTGTCTCATTAACTTCAGAAATATTTATGTCCTTTATATAATAAATTTCCTCTTGTTCTAAATTGAATAATTTATTTCAAATTAAATCATTGTTTCCTATTTGTCAATCTATAGTCATTCTTTGTATGCAAGGGCTCATTCAATTGAAGCCCAGTTTGAAATGAACTTTGAACTATAACATATATTCATGTTCAAGGTAAATATCAAATCTACAAACTTCTAAACAGAAAATTAAAAATGAATTAGAACTGAGAACTAGAATTAAATTAAAAGTAACAGAAAACTGCTCTAATGTAACAAATTTAATTTAAAATAATACAAACATAAATGGTAGGCAAATGTGAGTATTTTCAATAGTTCTAAATACTAAAGAATTATTTATGTAGTAATTAATGCCATATTTACCAATAAACTACTTAAACTGAGTTATATTAATTTTTTAATGTGGTTGAATCATAAAAATATTTAATTTTAGTTTAAATTAACTAATTGTTTTCAAATTTGGGTTTATTTTAAGCAATTTTAAAGATATATTAAAGAGACAAAAATGGTGAGATATGCCTATGATTACATCAAATGATCAAAGAAAATTTTCTTATTCAATTGAAAAAAATTTCTAAATAAACAAAATACTGGAAATTTAAAGATATTATATTAGTGACAAATTATAGTAAACTTATGTTTAAATGAAGAAGCATTAGAATATAAACAGAATACTATTTTTCTAAACACTACATTTCCTAATAAAATACGAAAAAGAAATATGAACACAAATTTTATTTTGTATAATTTTCATTTTTATCAAGACATTTTTTTGAAAACACAAAATTTTGTTAAAGTTTTTATATATAAATAATTTTATAATAGATTTTAATGACCAGGGATATCAATTTAAAATATGTTTTCAGTATGTTTATTGAATGAAGTTTTTACTGAAACTAAGTAGAATAAAATTATCCAATCATTAGATAAAAAAATAGAATCATAAAATTTCAACAAGTGAAGCTGTATTCATACAAAACATCAGTTAAAAATATAAAATTGTAAATCTTTCTACAGATATGTATATAAGAACCACAGATATGATTTTTTTAAATTCAAAATGTTAGAAGCTGTTCTTAATTTATGAAAGGAAATTTTAAATGAAGATATATATATAATTTATTACAATTATTAATACCTTTTTTATGATATCGCTGAATGGGTTCTTTCTTCCTTCTCTAAAAATTATTGGAAAAAATTCTTCATCACTAAAATTTTTTTCATTCTTCATTTTTTCTCCATTTTAGGAATCTCAAAATCAACTATAAGATCAAGTAAAAGAATAACAATTAGCTAATAAATTTAATAAATGTATAAAACTATACAAATAGTAAATACCATAATAATTGTACATTATAAATCATTTTTAAACATTTCTTCCAGTTAAATGTTTCTTCCAGAAGGAATAACTACTACACATAAATTCTGCCAATGACTAGTCTAATATTTTCACATTAATTAAGATGATCCCACATATAAGAGTGTAGAAAGAATGTAACAAAAATTATATTTATACTGTTGTAGTTAGGTTTAATAATCATAAAAAACAAAATTTACAAAATTCTTTTGAAATGTTTATAATTTACATAAATTTTATATACCACTCATTAATTAGAAAAATTACACTTAGTTGCAGCAAGATTAACATAATGTGCACATGAACTATATATTATATGAAATTTAAATAGAAATCTTTAAGGTGTAATGTTAAAGGTAGACACGTAAAATTGTTTCATAGTTTGAAAAGTAGAATTACTGTAAATCCTATCATGTATCACCTCTATAGCAAAAATCCGAACAATCACCTAATATCATTATATGTGTCTAAAAATGAAAACCTCTCATATGCATTAAAATGGAACTGATCATTCTAATATTCCAGAAATTTTATATGAAAAAAATTAAAATATTTTCGTTATTTACACATTTACAAGATTTGCAGTAAAAAACAATAGTATCACAAACTGAGCAAAGTATGAAACTTAAAAGCGGAAGGATTAAAAAATGAAAACCGATTATCTGATTAAGAAATGAAAATCGAATGATAACCACACTTAGGTTATTTTTAAAAAAAATACTACTCAAAAATTTGAAAATTATCTTTGATGTGAAAATTGGTTTAATTTTCGCTTAAAGGTGATTTTTTGCACACGGAAAAAATGACCTTTGAAAGACAACTAAACCAATGACTTTAAAAAACGTATGTACATAATATAAAATCTATAGACGGCAAAACTCAAACTTTATTACAACCGCTAACCAGTTGAAACTTAAGATCTATTGCTGCATAAAACTGAATTGTGAATTTTCTCAGGAAAATTTTTACATTAAGTGTTTAAGAAACTCCAAATAGCATTGACTGCGGATCATTTAATTGACAATTCCGAATCATACAAATTTAAAATTTTATGATTGGCTATTTAAAAAAGTAAACGAAACTAGAATTTTAGGATTCAACGTTAAGAAATTTCATACATTTAGAACATTTTTAAGTTTAGTTCGTTTTTAATTGCTGTTTTATAAGTTCGTTGATATTTTCAGTACATTAAAAATGTTTCGAATAAATATAAAATTATCATTTAAATCCTTAAAGTCACAGTAAATGAATATAGCTTCAATATGAACTGTTTAACTTCATTTTTTGCCAAATTTTGTAATGTTGAAGGACTAATGAATTAAATGGCTGTTAATTTAAAATTTCGACTAAGGAATATTGAAAATTATTATATATGAGTGATCTAAAAGTAACACTAGTAATCAGAATTTCCAATTATTTATACCATATATACATACACATACATATACATACACACACACACACACATATATATATATATATATATATATATATATATATACATACATATATATGAATTCATATGAATTAATCCAATATCTATTTCTATCTTCCATTGAATCCTCACGAGCGATTTTATGATATTAAACACATTTAGCATTTGAAGCATTATTGTAATTTATATAATCACCATGTTAACGAATTCATTTTAAAATTAATCTTTTTTTTAAATAAAATTACTACATTTAATAAATTTAATTGAATAACTTCTAAGCATATTCCTGGCTTGAATTTAAAAGAATAATTTAAATTCAATTAAAAAGATATAAATTTCAATTATTTTTTTATTGAAGATATATGTAAAAAGATAAAATAAATTAACATGGTTAAAAACGATTTTCATTTCATCAAACATACATTTAAAAGAAAGGTAGAATGTCCAAGTATAGTTTTTACCAACTATTAAACTTTAACAATCTTCCCCAAAACGAATACATAATGATAATAAAATTCGATATATATAAATACTGTTAATAAATTAAATTTTAATATTTAGGAATGCTTAACATTAATATAGGAAAAATATGCACTTACCAAGGAAATTCAAGATAATTTTATCGAATAAAGAAAACAATTAAATTTTCCGTTAACGAAAAAAGAAAAAGCTCGCAGTGAGAGAAAGCTGACGTTCGCCAATGCAACTATCAAAGTTATGACTTGAGATGAAGAAACTTTCCGCAAGCGCTTCTATATTGACCAATCAGAATGGGCTTCAGCATATACAATGCTAGAGAAAGAAGCAGATGTTTTTAAAGTCTAAAGTTTTACCATTTTTGTAGACACTACATTGTGTTTTTTAGCTGCTCGTCTGTCTGGAAACAATATTTTAAAACAAACTTTTGCAAATTCCCAATAAAGAATGTGCTTGCTTATAGATTCTTAGGCTTGTTTAAAGATTCAAAAGTCACTTTAAGCGTTATCGATTGAACTTTGCTTCTCAGAAGTGCACATGTCTGACCAGGCCTGTCTTTTTCCCATGAAGAAATCGAGAAATTGAATATTAATTATGCTGATGAAGGTAATCTTTTTCAACAGAGGAAAATCGATATCCGTTGAAATACGCTCTTAATAATTAGAAAAGCGAAAGATGGTATAACACAAATAATGCAAAGAAGGTGGTAATAATAGTTTCATGGAATTAAGAATAAGCAAACAATTTGCTATTTCTAAAAATTCTGGAGGCTCCAAAAATCAAGATCAAATATCCCTAACGACTGGGCTGGGCCATATTTTTAAAATTTATTTCTGAGTTTCATGTACATATTGATAAAAATATTAATGTTTTTATTCTCGCTATTCGTATATAAATTTTAATACCAAATGCTTCTTTTCTTTCAATTCATATCAATTGTAAAAAAAAAACTGACATCTGAAACAGGAAGATGGTGGGAAACTCGGTTGACGGAAATTAAAAACTTTGATGTGAAAGTTTCGAGGTTTATTCTTAAAATGCTTGTAAAATTCTTCAATGTAAAAACAATTTTTTTCTTTCATTTTTTTAAGATCGACATTTTCCTTAAATAAAAGTTTTTTAATGAAAATTAATGAACTTGTTGCAGATCAACATAGCTTTGGTTGCTGAGATAATTAACTTATTATTTTGGTTTTATCATCTTACTACTACCTTTTACGCACTAGTAAACATTAGACCAGCATTTAAGATAAGAAAAGGATAATTTTCTGAGAGATTTAACGAATAAACGATGACGTTCGGCTGATTACTTTAATGGCTATGAAACAGTCTCACATTGTACCATATCTGGGCATCATCACATTTAAAATGAAAATTAACATTCTCGAGGATTATATAGCATCTGTTTGTCGCTCAACGGTCACTTTTTGCACACACGAGGGCTAATTATACTAGGACCTACGGCTTAAAAAGGATTCCGAACCACAACAAACATCCATCCCAAGGTGGGATTCGAACACACTTACTGTTGAACCGAAGGCAAGAGCGCTAACCATTCGGCTGCCAGCTCGGCACGTTATATAGCATCACAAAATATATAGATCTAAAAATTACTAATGCTGTCCATTTCGACCGAAAAGTTAATTTTGCAATGAAACTAAAAATAAAATGAATAGTATGTTGTTGCTTCATATTTGCTTGTTTTTCTTTAACAAGAAATATACTCTTTCTGGTTTTGAGTTCAGTTTAGCAGATTTGACATAAAATGAACTTAATTCTGTTTTTTTTAAACTCTAATGCTAAGGATGGGCAAACTACGTCCAATCGGAAGGTTTTTATTCGGCCCGATAAAGATTTAAGATTTAATTTGCTGGTACAAGACGCGCGAATTAAAAGAAATATATATTTATATACCTTATTTTCTAATTTGTTTAAATATTTTTCCTTTCTTTTTTTCAAAGGCTTGATGGTTATTTTACTTTCTCTATATTTTGTTCTACAAAACATAAATCGATGGAAATAGCAAGGACAGACAATTTTTCATCGGTAAAGTAATAAAAGCAGGAGTTCTTAATAATAGCTCTACATTAAGGCCAAAAAGTGCATAATTTTTTTTTTTTACTTTTTTGCGCATAATTATTTATTAGGTTATTATAATATAAAAATAAGATTAAATTTTCACATTTTTATCATAAAAGGATAACAAAAATATTAGTGAAGTACTGCTTGTTAAATAAAATGATTTAATCTGTTATGAGAAATTAAAAACAGCACGTCAAATTATTTCAAAACACTGAAATTTTTACAAAAAATTGTTTGGAATTTTTTAATAATTATAACATCCATAAGGATCCAAAAAAATTATATTCATTGAACATTTTTTTTATTTTTTTATATTGAGTAAAACAAACTTATTTGCTTTGTTAATATCACTGTTATGACTTTTTTTAGTATGTAACTTGACTTGGAT
This sequence comes from Latrodectus hesperus, assembly GCA_037975125.1. Taxonomy (NCBI): domain Eukaryota; kingdom Metazoa; phylum Arthropoda; class Arachnida; order Araneae; family Theridiidae; genus Latrodectus; species Latrodectus hesperus. The sequence goes on along the minus strand of JAJQOW010000978.1, from coordinate 62,146 downwards.
AACCTGTGTAACAATTGAGTCATAAAGGGCACTGTGAATCTTGGCATATCGATCGAACCTTAATCTTCTGTAATCTCCCTAAGTTAACAATCCGAAAATTACCTTATAACATTAACACAAATAATTAGGTAAATAACTTTTTACTAGAATGAAAACCTCTTGTATGCATTAAAATTGAACTGACCAATCTAATATTCCAGAAATTTTATATGAAAAAAAATTAAGGAAAGACGTTACCCTTCAAAGAGGAAAGCTGAATCATTTATTTACGGTTTTTCAGTAGTTACTCAAACTTGTTTTGTAGAAAAACGACGGAGAATGACAGTTCGGCCAACAAAGAAAAAATAAATTAAAAGCTTGGCAGATGTTTTTTTTTATGCCTTGATATGAAGCATAAAATTAAAGATAAATCTGCACTGTTTAGTAGCACGTGCATAGGGAGACTCAACCAGAATTTGTTTTAAAATTGTCAAAAGATAAAAATGAGATTCGTGAAATCAGAAGTTCAATCGTCAATAATTTCTGCGGTTACACATAATGAAAAGGAATAAAATGAACAGTGGCGTAGTGAGCATAATTGGCGCCCAGCTGCAATGCATTTTTTGGCACTCCCTTGATAAGAAATAGCAATACAATATAAATATAGGAATAAAATGTATTCAGTAATAAGAGTTTACTATAATATAACTATATATAATGCACAATATAATAAATAGAGTGTATACTTGTAATAAAAATACAATGCAAATATATAATAACAGAATATTGTACCTATATTTAATAATCGAAAATATATTTATTTAAAGTGTCAGGCTAAGCTTTAAATTTAAACAAAATACAATTTAATTAAAAAAAAAACACTTATGTTGGATTCGGAAGTGTCAAAAGAATAATCGGACTTATATGATTTAGAACTAATTACAATGATATAATTTATTTTATATACTGATACAATTTTTAAACATCAATTCGCTATATATATATATATATATATATATATATATATATATATATATATATATATATATATATATATGTGTGTGTGTGTGTGTGTGTGTGTGTGTGTGTGTGTGTGTGTGTGTGTGTAGTATGATATGTAATTACATATTTGTAATCTAATATAATACACTATTTTTACATTTTTCTTGCTTTTGTAGAAGCAAATTGATCAATTACTTCATTAAAATTGATCATTTCAAATGTTTCTTTTTCTTTGTTAAAAAATGTTAAATTACTTAGACGGTTTTGACTCTTAGTGGATCGTTAATACGTCAAAATTAATTTTAATTTGCTGAATAAACGTTCACAGCTTGCGATTCATGAAGAAATAGTTAAAAATATATTTTAAAGGTAACCTCTTCTTCTTTCTTCCCTCTATCTTACCGAGCTGGCTGTCGAATGGTGAGTGCTATTGCCTTCGGTTCAACAGTTCGTAGGTTCGAATCCCAACTTGGGCATGGATGTTTGTAGTGGTTAAGAATCCACTCTGAACCGTAGGTCCCTGTCTAATTAGCCCTCGTGTGCAAAAAATGACCGTTGAGCGACAAAAACAAACCAAACCTTCCCTCTATCTTCACCGTATGAGATTATGCAGGTTAAAAGTTCTAATGGAGTCTTAGGTATAATTTCTTTTCTACTGCAGAGTATAACATTTTTCAGTCACAAATTTCTCTATAAAGTTCTGTTCCATAGAAATCAGATTTGTGTTGAGCACGGTGACTTAGCGCTTCCAAGGCACAGGTCCGAGGTTCGATACTCGGGCAAGATCAACTCAACCTTTCAATGGGTCGATAAACTGAGAACCAATCATGCTGGATATCTAAGCAATCATGGCAAAAGGTGTTAATAACGAGAGTGCTACAAAACCGTTAAGAGATTATATCCCCGAACTATAGAAATGGCTCAAGAATTTGAAAATTGCTATTAACGCCGAAAAGTGTGTTGCAGTACTGTTCGGTAACAAAAGTAAATCAACATTAGAATTATGCATTAACAATACATCCATACCTTGGTTTAGCAAGGTAAAATATTTAGGGGTCACCCTGGACAAAAGGATGACAAGGCTCCCACATATCACTGAATTAATTAAAAAAGCTAGGCAGACTGAAGCTGTATTATATCCCTTAATATCGAGGAACTCCAATTTATCTATTGATAATAAGTTGCTGATATAGAAAAGCTTAATCAGACCAATAATCACATATGCTGCGTCTGAATGGGGATATGCCGCCTTGTGATAAGACTAACCTCATACGAAAACAGGAAGATAAGGATGCTAGTAAATGCTCCCATCTAATTCAGAAATGAAAATTATTTTAAGGAATTTAACATTGAAAATATTAGTAAATTTATCATTAGAATAGAAGAAAAGTTTAAAAATCTTAGCAGGATTCCTAACCCACTAATCAACACAGAGCCCGTCTATGATATTAACTGCTCTGAAAATAGAAGGAGACCCAGGGCAATTCTAAGGAATAATTAATTCAGACATAAATAGTAACCATCAAATTAATAAAAACTCGAATATATAAAACTAACACTTAAATTCCCGTGAGGGGAAAAACAATTTGCATTACAAATAATTCTAACAGAATTCGTCATGCATTACTGAAAAGAGGAGCAACTCATTAGAGAACACATCTGGGTTCCCACGACTTTCCTCCCTCTTTAGGGGGGGTAGGAAAGGGAAAACAACTCTCCCCGTCCATACCAGGAGAGAACTGTCATGTCTCCCCTCCCAATCAATCACCTCTGGAAATCACTCACGACCTGAATACAAAACAGAATGAAGAAATATTTTAAACTTATAACAAGGACGTATGCACTTGCATCTTGAGTGAAATAAATATATTAAAAATTGTCTGTTAATGACAGAAATTGAACATAAACAAACACAAATTGCAAACGCAGTTGTGGAAAAATAGAACCAAAAAATGGAAGTTTTAAACAATAAAAATAAAACATTTCCAGAAACAAGGATAAATTAATTACTCTTACATAGTATATTAAGTAAATATATAAAATCTTAATGTTAATCACCACGGCTATTTGTTGCACCTATCTTTACTATATTTTTTATATTTATTAATAAAATATTAACTCACAGAATCTTGTAACTATATCATCAATATAATTTGATTTTGTAACTGTCAACTATGTTAACAACCAATTATTTTGTAAGAACGAATTGTTGTGTATGTATTGTTACTATACGAAAGAAAACCAGAAAATAATGTATTAATACTGTACAGAAAATGTAAACCAGCTTTGAATTGTATGTAAGACTCAAAACCATTGATCTGTAAAAACGAAATGTTGTGAATATACTGTTACTATTCGGATTATCTACCAAGAAATATTGTATTGTTACTAAACAGAATATGTAGAAAAACAGGCAATGCTTGTGCGTTGATAACTACCATTTAAATGCCGACCAGAGAATACCGGTTCGACCCCCCCCCTTCAAACATCCAATCCAATATTAATTTAAATTTACTAATTAAAATAATATTAAACTGATTTCATAATTAATACAAAACTAGATTAATTAAAAAAATAACAAATTATATTGGAGATAAGTGCCCCTGGCACTGGAGCTCCGGTCACCAAAGGCCAACCCTCGTCCATTGATATCTAAACAAAGGGGATTTCGCTTTGGGATGACTACCTACCTGGGACATATGTTTGGCAATAGAGGGCCCTCGTTTAGGAAAACAGATATGGGCACTGTACGCCTGGACCCTGATATTACAATTTTGAATGTGGGATTTGTTGAGATATGTTATATCTTATCTCAACAAATTTTCAAGAATTCTATAATTTTATAAATTTAGTTATTTATTACAAACAATTAAATCTTCATTTGATTTCAGTTTAGGTGCCGCCCAACTTGTCTAGTGGTCAGCATGTCTGACTGCGGATAGGGAGGTCCTGGATTCGAATCCCGGTTCGGGCATAGATGAACTTTCTCTTTCTATTTATCCTGTCTTTGTCCTTTCCTTGTATGAACGTGGAGTGAATGGTTGTCTACCCCATTAACGAGCCCCTATGGCATGTGTGTACTGTGAAGAAGTCGGACTCCACACCAAAATATGATTCAGTTGACAAAGTGGAGCAGCGCACCCCATATTGCCATCCTAGCTGGGACACGACATCAACATTTCAATTTAGGTAACTAAATTATATCATAGTAATATCAATGCAAATTTCGGATAAGCAACGGAATGCTAATACAGATAACAAAAATATTTTGAAATTTCTTAAATCAAATATTAAAATGTCTTTCAAAACACACATGTGAATTCAAATAAAATTATATATATTTAATAAAATCAGAAATTTTCAGCCAAACACTATATATTATTAAAAATAATTTTTTTCTCAAAATTGAAACACTCTATGTTGTTCTTTAAAGTTTTTCATTGATTCAAATTATTATCAAGAATTACAAATGCTTATATGAAAAATATATTTTAACTGTTTTATAGCCTAATTTTATTTAAAGAAATATTCCCAATCTGTTATGATAGCAGTGAAATTTTTTTTATTTTTAAGCCATTTAGTAAAAGTATTTTTTTAAGATTTTGAAATATATTTTATTATTCAAATCAGCATTAATTTTTATTAAAATCAAAATTTATATTTATTAAGAATGATTTTTGAGGTATTGTTCATGCAATGGCATAAATTTTTGTTTCTTTAAATAAATTTATCTTTTAAAGACGATCTTAATTTTTAAAATTTCACAGTGTAGAATGCGAAGTATGTACGATTTCTTTATAAATTTCTTGAAGGATTTTTTTCAAGTTAAAAGATTTATTTTATATAAATGGAAGTAATTAATTAAAATATATACTGTGTATATTTAAACATAGAAAAAAGAAAAAATAATTGAAAAAGAAAAAAAATATTAAAATGAGAAAGAAAAACATTTACACAGATTTTTTACTTTTACCATTTGAAAAAAGAATTTTTCAATATAAAGTGTTAATGTAAAGACAACAAAATTACGAGTCAAATAAATAATAATTCTCCGAATAAAAACATTTAAACAATAAACATTACTTTTAAATGAACAGTTTTGAGTAATAAGTAATTAAATATTTAATTTTCAAAATTCTACAAACATATATTAGCAAATATTTATACCAGCTAAAATATAAAATAACTATTCAAATCGAAAGAATACTGGTAGAAGAATTCTGATAGAAAAAATACAAATTACGGTAATAATATTTCACATGTCAAAACTCCAAATTTTTTAAAGTTAACATTTTTGTTTCCGATGAAGCGATGTTTGGGAAGAAATGAAACACTAACCGTGTGAACAATAAAATCGATAGAAAGTTTAGGTGTTTTCCTAGAAATTGGTGGTACTTAGTTCTCGAACCCCTCCATTTCGATTCCTGGAAGGCTATTCCCTACGCGGCATACTATTTTATGAAAAATTTTCCCCTTTCTTGGAAGGTCAGTTTGATGCCGGACACAATTTTGTACAAAGGAAACCGCTAATAGGAAACCGGTTTCAGTAGACATTTTCTCACGAGTACAACGCGACACTAGACAAAAAGGCTACACTAACGGTTGAGATAAAAATACAAAGTTTTTTTTTTATATTTTGGAACAACAGATAATATAAATTCACAAAATCTTAATAACAACTGAAAATAATCTTTCTATATCGCTTCTTGATAACTTAAATAAAATCTGATTTCTCTGTTACTATTAATACATTTAATTTCTTACAAGTTTCCATTAATAATATTTCAGTTATACGAAATTTTCTTTTTCTGCGAATAATTTTTATTACGTTATTATAGTCAAAATAAGATTAAATTTTCATATTTTTTATCATAAAAGGAAATTAATAATATTACTTTAATACTGCTTGTTAAATAAAAGGATTTAATCTCTTATGAGAAATTAAAAATAGCACGTCAAATAATATTTCAAAATACTAAAATTTCGACGACAAGTTTAACGTTTTGAATTTCCCTCCATACTGTAATTACGCGGCATACTGTAATGCTATTTAATAAAAAATACCCCCCCTTTCTTGGAAGGTCAGTCTGGTGCTGGACACAAATTTTGGACAAAGTGAACCGCTAATATGAAACCGGTTTCAACAGACATTTTCTTACGATTATATCGTGACTAAAAGGCTACACTAACCCCCGAGATAAAAATACGAAATTCTTTTTTTTTATTATTATTTTTGGAACAACAGATAATATAAATTCACAAAATCTTAATAACAACTAAAACTGATCTTTCTATATCGCTTCTTGATAAATTAAGTAAAATCTGATTTTTCGATTACTATTAGTACATTTATTTTCTTATAAGTTTTCATTAATAATATTTCAGTTATACGAAATTTTCTTTTTTGCGAATAATTTTTTATTACGTTATTGTAATCAAAATAAGATTAAACTTTCGAATTTTTTTGTCATAAAAGGAAATTACAATTACTAATGAAATACTGATTGATAATACTGCGAAATAAAAAAATACTGCATAGTAAAATGATTTAATCTCTTATGAGAAATTAAAAATACCGCTTCAAATAATATTTCAAAACACTAAAATTTCGACGACAAGTTTTACGTTTTTAATTTTTGAATAATTATCACATCCAGAGGGGAAATGTTCATTGAAAGTTTTTTTCAATGTTTTGAGTAAAACAAACTTATTTGCTTTGTTAATATATTATTATCACTTTTATAGGATACAGTTTGACTTATACATAACAATATATAACAATCAGGACTCATAAAGGGCTCTGTGAATCTTGGCGTATTCACAAAACTAAATAGGTCTTTCATGAGCTTACTCTTCTGTAATCTCACTAAGATAATAGATCCAAAAATTACCATATAACATTCATATAAATAATTTAATAAATAACTTTATATTAAAATGAAAACATCTCATATATTCATTAAAATTGAACTGACCACTAATATTCCAGAAATTTTATATGAAAAAAAATTAAGATATTTTCGTCAGTGGCTTAGTGAGCAAAATCGGCGCCCGGGTACGATACCTTTTTTGGCGCCCCGTTGAAAAAAATAGTAATACAATAAAAATATGGAAATAAAATGTATTAAGTAACAAGAGATATAAAATAATATAACGATATATAATACATTATAATAAATGGAGTAAAATTTTAATAAAGAATACAATATAAATATTTTGCCTACTATAAAATAATCGAAAATATATTAATTTAAAGTCTTAAAATTTAAACAAACTTCAATTCTAATTTATAAAAAACACTTATATTGGATTTGGAAAAGTGTCATTAGAATAATCGGACTTATGTGTTTTAGAATTGATTATAAAAAGGTATTATTGATTTTATATACTTATTTAACTAACGGCATATAAGAAAACAAAATTAACAGTATTTAATAATTAACTATACATTTTAATTAAAATTTATTAATAATATTGCTAAATAATAAATCGGATTTTCCTTATACGGTAAATATGTTGATCACGATATATATCGCTGAAACTGAAAAGATATTAGATGTCAGATAAAAATCATTGGCAAGTTGCAATAATAAAATGCAATTTAAAATATATTATGAATTCTAAAAATAGCGGAAGATTATAAAAATTATAATTATATCTAAAGTAAGGAAATATGACTTACCAAAGAAATGAATGAAAATAGTTACCTAATAGTAATTGTGAAACAATACAGCGCAAATACAACAGATTAACAACAGACAAATTCTACTCAGTTTCTAACAAAGTAAAACGTGACAGAGAAGCTAGATGTAATCATAGAATGAAGTAGCTTGCGGGTTGCCAGTTTTTTTGAGGACCCTGGATCGGGCAAACTTCATTGGATAGCTGAAGTTGAATGGTCTTCATTCTGATTGGCGTATTCGATAGAATGAGGTCAGGGGCAGGTCTTCTTAAAATTTCGCCTTAGAAAAACTTTCATTTACTAAAATTCTGAGTTAAATTTATAAATTATATGAAAAAATTTTATTAAAAGTATTTGAAGAGCTTGATTAAATGGATTTATTTTATAACATAGGCAAAATGTGACAAGGAGATGTAACTAAGCAAATATGCAAGTTTCATATTTCACCTGCTCTTTTGCATTGCGACAATAACAATATAAACACAGAGTAACAACATACAAGAGAATAAAAAGTAAAAAATATAATAAAATTGAATAAAAGTATTCGGAATATACACATTTTTTTCCTTTTTATTTGATGTTATTTTATCTTATTTTTATATTATATATATATGTGTGTGTGTGTGTGTGACACATCGCTTTGATAAAGGTTTAGATTGTGCAGAAAAATAAAGAAAAATTGTAGTAATGTTAAATAATTGCCTATGCGTGTAGAGTGAAGAAACTCTTTTGGGCAGAAACGAAGTAGTGCACGGTAACGGTACCGTTTGTGGGAAATGAGTTCATTATAGGTAGAAGATTTATGGTGGAATCGTTGTGCGTTCTTTCTAGGTTTTAATACATATTAAATATTATGTTAACAAAATATTGTGTATACTTAACATGATATTATTTTTTATATAAGTGCTCATTTAATAAGCAATGAATTGTTAATTTATGTATTTTGTGTAAAGAAACAAATGCTCAATTTTAATTTTATTTTAATTAAAATTATAAATTTCCAAAAAGGTAAATTTCATAAAACTGAAATATCATTCATGAAAACATGTCAGAATGTAATTAAAATACAAATAAGAATTTTTTTTTCTTTAGCGGCTCTTGAAATCTGCAATCGTTAATAATCAATAGAAAAGGCCCATAACCTACAATAAATTTTGTTTCGAATAAAATTAATGAATATGTGTAAAGTATTTCATATGTATGAATCTTTAATAAATTACTTTTAAAATCACTATTATTATAAATATATAAAATATGTCATGTCTTATATTTTGTTAATTGAATCTTCTCTCAGACAAAATAAATAAATGAGGATAGGATTTTAGTGTCGTGAATTTTGCCAAATTAATGAGTTGTATCTTCGGATTTACCATTGTAGAAACAACTAGATTATTGGCTTCTTTAATTACCATATAGTACATGCTATATATCATCATAAAGAAATATTAATATATTAGATTATACTAGGAGATTTTTTATTCATTTATTTACGCAAAAATATGTTATTACATTCCATAGTTAAGGATTGAGCCACTAAAACTGGATTGTTTCAAAATTTTGGAATCTTCATTTTAAAGAAAAAATGCTGCATAAAGAAATTCTGTGTGATGATTTTTTGTCTTTAAATTTTTTCACTAACTGATTAAACCAAAAGTATGTTTGTTTATGTAGTTTGAATTCTAGGAAATTATATAAAGTTAGTTTCCCTTTTTCTGTTATTCTTTACGTGCCTAATAAGTTTATCATTACTTCCCGGTATCGCTACTTTCAAAAAATTTTGTTTTTAACGAATAAATTTGTTTTGTTATATAACGATGAACTTCTTAGAAAATTCTAAACTTTTCCAAATATATATTTATTTATGTATAAAATTTCGAAACTAAAAAAAATTAGCGGTTTTAATCCCGTCTACCACACATATTCTTTACATTTATTTATTTAATATTAGTTTTTAGCCAGTGTTTATATTTATTAACATGCCTGCTTAGTTTTGAAATTTAAAATAAATTGCTTATCACATTAAATTATTTCTTTAAAATGAAGCTTTGACGTGCATTTTATTCGACTTGTAATTCTCTTTGCGCTTTTTATATTCGCACTTTATATTGAAAAATTCATTTCTCAAAAGTTAAAGATCAATGTATTAAATAATTTTTTTATGTCTCAGTACTCATAAGATGTTTCTTGATGATCTGGTTATTTCCTTTTGTTTATAATAAAAGTTTATTTTAACTTGAAAGAAGTCATTCGACAGGAATACAATGAAATCAGGTATAATCATTATTCTGCATAGAAAGAGAAAGCCGAACGATGGCGGAGCGGTTAGCGTCCCTCACTTGGAAGCAGTAGGTTCGAATCTTGGTTCCGGAATGAAGTTCTCTGTATATGTGTGTGTGAGTTTCTCTATCCTTTCACTTTCGGTACAAAGGTGGCACAGCCACTGGTGCCCAACAGTACAAGTTGCCATCACCATCCCTCCTTATAGCGCAGAATAAACTTCAGTGGCGGCAAAAAGTATCGGCACAATATGTTTTTTAACGTCAACTCTTAAGAAAATCATACAATTTGTTAATTTTTTCACAACCAAAAAAAAATTTACATTGATATAAATGTGTTTTAAAAATTTTTGTTTAACTACCAATTTTATTTTAAAAAATAAATTGTTTAAGTAAGTCAAGTGGAAATAAGTATTGGCACAATTAGTGTTCTCTGAATTTTGTAGTTAGTTTTGTTTCACTGTTTAGCTATAATACATAGCATAAATTGTGAACAAAGTTTCTAAGTGAATAAATTTATATAAATATTTAAATTAACTAGCTATGCCTAAAACAAAAGAACTTAGTATCGCCACACGTGAAAAGATAATTTTGCTGCGAAATCAAGAAAAAACATATCGTGAAATTGCTGCTTATTTAAATTTAAGTTTTTCCTCAGTGAGAAATGTGTGTAAAAGGGATGAAGAACGTGGTATGGTTGAAAACCAAAAGCGCACAGGACGACCAAAGAAGCTAAATGGTGAGAAAAGTTATGAAAGAAGTCGAAAAAAATTATTATGCCAGCGCGAGAAATTTGCTAATATAGTCGCGTCAGTTTCTGGAGTACAGGTCTCTGAAAGAACAATAAGAAATGTACTGCACTCTGTTGGTCTACATGGCAGAACACACCAAGAAAACTGAATTAAATTGTGGTACTGCGAAAAAATTTATTATATATATATATAGTACGTACATATAAGTACACACACACAAAACTTATAATAAAAAGTATGTTTAAAACTTTAATTCTGTAGAGAAAGCATGCAATTTTTGAGATATATTAACTGAAACTTTGTAGCACTATTATTTGATTCTAATTCTGATTTTTTTTTTTCGATGTATGGTTTTGTTTTCTGAGATGACTGTACCTCAGTTATAATTATGTCAAGATATTTGGGCTAACCATTTCTCAATAATCTTGCCAAAAGCATTTCATGATGCAGTGTATTTATTATGCTAAAAAATTTGCGTTACGCTTAATTATGCTATAAATTAGTTAAGAGTGAATGAATTGTGTGCAACTGTGTTTTTTATTTCATTTCCCTTGCCAACGTTTAAGAGCTGTAAAAATTCGAGCGATTTTAAAATTTCGTGAGTTTTGTAAAGTTTGATTTTGGAAACACTAGGGAAAAAAATCCCCTTTCTTATTTATATTTCTCAACCACTCCTCAGCACACGTGTTTAAAGTATCGCTCTTGAAATCCTATCTGTTTCTGGATATTCTGAAAAACACTCTCTGACAGTTGCTTCAAATAACACTCATTCCGTAGCATGACGGAAGTAATTTTACGACATCCTGTCCAGCTGCAAAGAATACGAGTCCCTTAGCAGTTCAAATTTCAAAGGGACCAGAATGAATTCTAGGAACCCATCCATTTATCCAGAGAAGAAAGGCACCCGACAACAGGCATTCCTCCCTCCACTTGCAAAACAGATGGTTGAAAGTGGTAAATTTACGACTTCCTTGTGATCGAGTGGATAGGCCAGCTTTGACCAAGGGTTTTGCCTCTCGGAAGATGATGAGTAATCTTGGTTTTAAGAAAATAAAAGACGAGAATTTATACCTCGTTTTCACACAATTATGTGACACAGAGACCTGCAGCTGAAAGCAAGAAAAAAATTTGCTTGCAAAAAAGTTTTCTTTATTATTTGAATTTCTAAAATCTAAAGACGGAGGAAAGAACAAATGAAGAACTGTTTTACAATGAAGAACAAATGAAGAATTATTTATACTTACAAAAATTTAACTAAAAATAAGTGTTAAAATAAAACATATTTTTCCTAAAGGAACATATATATATATATATATATATATATATATATATATATATATATATATATATATACATATATATATATATATATATTAATGCATTTTAAATAGGAATATTTTAAGTGAAAAAGTAATTTACTGAGTGACAAGCAATTAAAAATCATACTTGTACAGTAGACAGAAAAAATACAACTTACGGCAATAATATTTTAAATGTCAGAACTCCACATTTTCAAATGTTTACGTATTTGTTTCCGATGAAGCGATGTTTTGGAAGAAACGAAATATAATACTAACCGTGTGAACAATAAAAAGACAGGAAAGTTTATGTGTTTTCCTAGAATTTGGAAGTAATTAGTTCTCGAACCCCTCCATTTTCATTCCAGGAAGACAGTTCCCTACACAGCATACTGTAGTGCTATTTTATGTACAAATTCCTTCCTTTCTTTGAAGGTCAGTCTGGTGCTGGACACAATATTTTTGACACAGGAAACCGCTAATATGAAAAGCCCGCCACACACGATGCAGCAGGAATTTTCTCACGAGTGTAACGCGACACTAGACTTCTCTTTTCCTAATCTAATTCCTCCCTGGAGCTTTTTTTATTTTTCCTTGGATATGACACAATAGTTTTAAAATGCAAAGTTTATTTCTACGAATAAAATTGATATTATGATAAAACTAAGATGGAAATTTTCTGTAAAATTTTGTTTAGCTTTGAAATGATTTGAAGCCACTCTGCAAGTTGCACCCGGGACATGATAGCCCCCCTTGCCCCCCCCTCCCGTCACTACGCCTCTGATAACACGCTTCACACCATGGACTCAGTTCGCTCTGAAACAAATGTCTGCCGACCAAATTGTCCAGTGGTCAGCGTGAGTGACTGCTGATAAGGTGGTCCCGGGTTCGAATCCCGGTTCGGGCATGGATGTACTTTATCTCTCCATCTATCCTGTCTTTGTCCTTTCCTGGTATGAATGAGGTGTGAATGGTTGCCTACCCTATAAACGGGTCCCTATGGCGTCTTTGTAGAGCAATGTCGTACTTTCACCTTCATGGTGCTCTGATTAAAACGAAAGACGCTCCAATTGACTTAAATTCGCATAGCCAAGGCATAGCGAGCTTAGCTTGTCCAAGTACCATTAGTAACAACAACAACAAGTGTCTGTGTGTGAAACGTGAGTGTCCGATACGAAGGCGACTCAAACGAACATCAGCATTCCGTATGGGTAAAACTGCTAATGAGGTGCTGTATGGAAATATGGCACGCAATTTATTAGCAACCTGCATGTTCCACGACTCCTGTTAAAGAGAATAGATTAACACCTTTTAATATTTCTTCTCACATCAGACAATGGAACTGATGGAAGAGATGGGCCAGATGCAGATTTAGCATTTGCATCAGCTCTCTCATTGCCATCAAGACCTACATGACTTGGGATCCAACAGAAAATAATGTCATATCCCTTCCCAGCAAGGGAATCTAATGCTCATGCTCTTTAGAGAGGATTTTGCATTTAAAAACGCCGAGCTGACAGCCGAATGGTTAGCGCTCTTGCCTTCGGTTCAACAGTTCGTGGGTTCGAATCCCACCTTGGGCATGGATGTTCGTAGTGGTTCGGAATCCACTTAAAGCTTAAGTCCCGGTCTAATTAGCCCTCGTGTGCAAAAAATGACCGTTGAGCGACAAACAAACCAAACCACATTTAAAAACTATTTTCATTGCAAACAGAATTATATCAGTCATGAGAAAGGCAATACAATAATATTTATGCGGTTTTTCAAGATCTTTGAAAAGTGAATTATAATTAAAGTAACTGAAACTTTAGACTGAAATTTTAGAATAAGTGATAACTGAAATTTTAGAAAATTTCATTCAGATTGAATGTATTTCTAAAAGCCTTGAGCTTCCAGTTTGAATAAGATTATATATAAGATGAATTTTTGTGTATGGATTTGATTTTTTGCTTAGATTTTTAGATAATTTTAAAATTTTCATTTTTAATTTCGACATACAACTAGAAGTCACAATACAAAAATCTGAACTTCACATTTTATTGTTGTAAAATGTTATTTCATATCAAAGTCTTCATTCTTTCAAATAACTAAATTAAAAATAGTTTTAGCATGTGAAATTTAATTTAAAACAAACATTTAAGTATTTTGTATTATATTTTTTAATTTATTATAGTTTGCAATAAACTGAATATTTTTACAACTAACATGATTTTAAAAGAAATAAATTCTTTTAAATTTCTTAGATTCTTAAATTTATAAGAAGATTAAACATTTTTTATTTGTTTCTTTCATATATATTAAAATTAGCTCAATTTTTTAATCAAACTAGAATTTCTTTAAATCTTTTTTTTATAGAATTTGATTATTCGTAAGTTATATTTCAACGAAAAAGCTCCAAAATGTTTTTAAGAACATTTTAGATCTTCTTAAATTGAAAAATTATGTAAGCAATGTTGAAGAAGCCCAGTGCCTTAGTGCTAACGTTTAAAATACAGGTCGGAGGTTCGATCCTCGGGGTGGCAAGGTTGACTCAGCCTTTCAATCTTTTCAACATATCTTTTAATAAATGTCTAATATCAACAATACCACCAAATAATGATACTTTCTTAAAGGACATATTTATTTTTAATCGCGTTATTGCTATTAGAAAGTAATCAAGACTTAACCGATAGCAAAACATTTCTTAAACATACCACTTACGTAAAAAATTTTAGTTTTTAAGTAGTGTTCATATTTAAAAAATTCAACAACAGATATTTATTCATTTAAAATGTAAAAACAACAATGAATAAGTGATTATTTCTTATTCAACATAGAATTTGATATTAATTGTTAAAGATAATTAAGCAATGCACAAATACTTGTGTGTGAGAATATATTTATAATGATTTATTTCTTCTAAATAATATTAAAATTAAGGTTTTTCAAAATTCAACAAAAAAAGTAATTTGAAAAGCTTCCGAATTTTATATAGTTGCATAATCATCTAATACTGATAAATCGCGAATTTAAAATTGAAAAATGAAGAAAATAAGTATTTTTTAATATTCACGTTACAATGCTGTCCTAACATTTATATGATACAGGTAAAAACGATAATTTGTATAAGTCAGTATAATTTATTATTTAAATAATGCTTTGTGGAAATATTTAGGTATTTATATTTAAGTCGATTTTTTAAGCTTACTTTCGTTTGAATTTTAAGAGCATCCCTTTCCTGATAATTTAATAAAAATATTTCGAGTTAAATACTCATTATTTAATTCGATTTTATTTATTATTTTATATAATTCAATGTTTTCTTAAGACACAAATTTCCTACCTTAATATTTAAGCTTAATGCTAGAATGTTATAATATTTCATAATTATTTTAGAATGCAAGTAAAAGATATTTTCCTCTTTATAAAAGTGAATGTATTTTATTACCAGAAATATAAAGTATTTTAAAGAATTGATTTTTAGACAATATTTTAATATCATAACAAATTGAAACTTAAATATACCTTAACTTCCTTTGGAGAAAACATATATAAATTATTATTAAGAAATTAGTATATTGGTTTTGCATACTAGAATCAAAAAGACTATATAATAAGTGCCTAAATAAAGTTCTAAAATACGTCAGGCATTTTAGTTTTAAAATCTCAATTTTTAAGAATGACAAAAATTGAGCAGTAGCACTACTAGAAAACATTTTCAAACTGTTCGAACTGAAATTTCTCTCTGTGTTTCTCTATTCTTTCTTCCGTGATGATGTATGAATGTGGCCCACCCTATAAACGAATTTGTGGTGGTATGGCGTGGGTAATTTAACTCGTCTTCGTGAATTGGTTCAAAAGTTCACAATTCGTCCCTCAGACACTCCTCAGTTAACGACCACATGGCCTGACGCGGGGGCTTATCTTTCTAGCAATTTATGAGGGTGTTGAGTTCAAGGTCAAGACCTCGCTTCTTTTAAGAAATGCTCAATGATAAAGCCGAATATAGAGTTGTCACTCCCCCCCCCACAAACATGCACACTAACTTGTGAAAGGAACCCGACTTGAGAAAAGGATTAAAGGGAATGTAAAAAAGCAATCAAATGCAGGAAGTCCTGCTTATCCCCCCAGCAGCAGAGGGTGGCATCTTGCAGGTGGACAATAATTCACATTTGTTTTTTAAACTGTCATATTCCAGCTGCGACAGGAAGGGGATTCTCCTCTCCCCCGCAAGGCATGTTGAATCATTGGGATACGGACTACAAAATCAGAAATATTGGAAGCTCAACAAAACAAGCTTTTATAAGACTGTTTCTAACTCACAATATTATTTTAGAAATGAGCATAAGAACGAATTCGGGGATGACTACTATCATCCACTACATAAAATTTTTTACCTTCAATTTCCTTAATATAGTATGCAAAATAAATAACATTGAAGTAATGGTATTTGAACCATACAACCCCTACGAACCAAAAAATGTCCATAGACCGCTGACAGTCTTTCGATTCCAAAACAAGTACCAGTATCTGAACAATTTAATTTAATAACTTATGATTAAAAATGTATAGCTGACAGCTAAAATGTTGTAGAGCTTATAAATAAAAATAAATATATAATATTATATAATTTGGCATTAGCTTGCAAACTCACATATTGTTTATTTTCCAGATATTGCAATGTATCAAAAAATAACTTGTGCTTCTTATTTTCCTTGTATATATTAAAGTGTGATTATTATTAATTCATTCATTCATTGTCGTGTGCCAGATAGGCTGGCAACAAGGGGTGCGCTGCTCCACTTTTCCAACTGAACCATATTTTGGTGTGGAGTCCGACTTCCTCAGTACACACATGCCATAGGGACCCGTTTATAGGGTAGGCAACCATTCACATCTCATTCATACAAGCAAAGGACAAAGACAGGATAGATAGAGAGAGAAAAAGTACATCCATGCCCGAACCGGGATTCGAACACAGGACCTCCTTAGCCGTTGTCAGGCACGCTGACCACTAGACAAGTTGGTCGGCGATTATTATTAATAAATGAAGAGTGTAAATTTAGTTATATTAAAAACATTGTACATAACGGATACCCCCAGTTAAATTTTTTGCCTTACTATTTATTTATGTAGTTTATTATTGACTATATTTATATAAAATTTCGATTAAATCATTATCTTTACAATCACTTTTAATTTATTTTAGCAGATTTTAGTAGATTATAATCTCTACTAAAATCTGTAATTAATTTCAAGCAAATTTTTGTGAATTGTATAAATATTTTATATATCTTATAAGTTGTATATAAGTACATATAATATAAAGTCACTAGCCATACACCTTATCTAGTGGTCAGTGTGCCTGACTGTTAATAGGGAGGTCATGGGTTCGAATCCCAGTTCGGGCATGGATGTATTTTCTCTCTCTCCTATCTCTTTCTTTTCTTTGTATGAATGGGTTGTGAATGGTTGCCTATCCTATAAACAGGAGTCTATGGCATATATGTACTGAGAAAGTATGGGAAATTACAATTCAGTGTTGGAAAATTGGAGCTGCGCACTCCATATTGCCTAGCTGGCACAACATAACAGTAACAACAACAATAAAGAAAGGTATTATTGAGTGGAAAACAAGAACGCTATATTTATTGAGAAAATAACTTATTAGATAATTATGTAAGCAAAGTTAATGATCGCTGTTATAAAAAAATAATTAAAAAATAAAATAAGAGAAAACCGCAAATATAAAAGATTTTCCCAGAATGAGTGTTTTTATTCGAAAGAAAAATGAAACTCGAATCTTAACTCTCGCAGTGATAGCTAAATATTTTAATTGTAATGAATATGGTCATATTTCTAAAGACTGTCCAAAAGAAAGATAAAGCTTATTGTGTATAAATTGTGGTGAGAATAGGCATACCCAACGGCATTGTTCGAAAAACAAAGTTAAAAACAGTGTGACGGTGAACGTTGAAAACATCTCCCCTTTAAAAGTTTTTATCAAATAAACACACAAAAACATATAATTCTAAGTTTTTTTGTTTGTCTTTCAACGGTCATTTTTTTCAGACGAGGACTAATTAGACCGGGGCAAACGATTAAAGTAGATTCTGAACCAATTAAAAAATATAATTTCGTTGAGAAAAATTGTTTGGATTTAGCTCTACTGCAACATGTGTTTTCACTCTTAAAGAGTCGTCTGGAATTAAAAATCAACTGCGTCAGCACAGCACTTGAGGTGTTTATCGTTTGTAAATGACAATACTATGGCGGTTGAATTAACTGATGAGAGATATCTCTAGACGAAACAGAAAACGAGCCCAAATTGAAAAGCTGGTATTTGAATAGTATATCGTTTTCTGAAGCGGAAGTCGAATCGAAGCGTCAACAAATAAAGCTCAAAACAGAAAGACAATTTATAATAGAAAAAATGTAAATTGTATTCAGACGAAAACAGAAGATGGGAAAAACGATCTTTCATTAAAAGCAGAAAAAAAATCTCGATTTTGTTTTTGAAATTAAAAACGATACAAAGATAATTCCTATTATGAATAATGGTTCTTATGACATTAAAGCTAAAATAAAATCTATGTCTGAGTAAGGTAACCGAATTATCACACAGGATTGGGATTTAAACTCTGAATATATTCTTCCATTTAATAATTTTTGCAAGGCAACTGAAGTGACAGTAAGTTTACACTTGTAAATCATAATTGCCGGATTAGTCACTTACACCGTCACACTAGCTTATGATTTTACTCTGAATATTTCCATTTATTTTTAACATGTTTAATTAGACTTTATTACGACTTTTCTGAATTAGCTCTTATTTTAATTAAAATATATTTTTTAATTAAAATAAGAGCTAATTCATATTAAAAAAAGAACTTATTTTATTCTGATTCATTTTATAACACTCAAAAATATTACTAATCTGTAGCTTTTTACAAAGCATAATAATTTTACCTTTCATTATATTCCTTTCAAATGATTGCTAAGCTAAACATGCATTCATTATATAAACTGAAATATAAAATTAGTTTTAAAGATTAAGTATCAAGAAACATTTTAAGTGTACACATATAAAAAATATTTAAGACATTAGATCTTTTAACTTTCCAAAAAAATTTTTCAACAAAATTATTAATATAAAGGCGACAGAATTACAAGTCAAATAAAAATTATTTTCAAAAATCTTTAAATTTTAAATATTTTGATTTCAAATTGATTCTTTGATTTTAAAATCAAATTGATTATTAATAAATAATTTTAAATAATCAATTTGATTTTAAATTTCATGTTTGTTGATAAATATTCGTAATGGCTAAAAAGTCTGCTAAATAATCAAAGTGTAAAAATTAAGTTCCGAATTAAAAAAAATTAAGAAAAATGAGATAGAACATATATATATATATATTATACATAAAATTTACTCAGAAGTCAACATTTCCAACGAAGGTTTTAATGAAATAACACTAAAGGTGAAAATTTGTGAGTGTGAAATGATGATATTAACCGGGTAAACAGTTAAAATAAAAGAAAATTATAAATTTTCCTCGCATTTGGAGGTAATTACTTTTCTATTTCCAGTGTATTTCGATTCCAGGAGCACAATTCTCTTGATTGGATATTGCAGTGCTATCTTGAAAAAAAAATTTTTATCTTCTGTAAGGGTCAGTCTGTTGCTGAACACAAACATTTTTGGACAAAGAGGACCGCTAATGAGAAATATATTTCAACGCAAATTTTTTCACGAGTGTAACGCGACAGTAGACTAAGGTTACAACAAAGCTTGAGGTAAATACAGAGCTTTTCTCTGGAACGATGTACAAGAATTTCTCTCAGAAGTTTTAAGTCTCAATAACATCTTTCAGTTACATTTGACATTCCTTACTTTTCTGATACTTTTAATGATTTTTAGTAAATGAAATGGATATAAAAATCAGTATCTTCAAGAGTAATATGATTCTTTTAACATTTTTAGTTTTTTCATCCCTTCTTTATTTGATAAGGACAGGGCTTAAATGAAGTTAATTTAATCAGCAAATGTAAAAAACTTATAATCAAAATCATTAGAATTTTTTATGCAACATTAATTATTTATAAATTAGTATTATTCTTTAAAATGAAGTTTTCTACAAATTCACTATATCAACCAGATTTAGCTTTACTGAAGTCCTAAGCTATGTCGCGAATATATGTATATATATATTATATTATTCTAGGATTTAATTAAACATAGCCATGCTAGTTTAATGAACCTATAAATTAGGAGCTTCGCAAAAGAATAAACTCTGAGATATAATTTATTTACTTGACAAAATTTTTGGTACTATAATTCCATTATCATATAATTGTTGTCTATTCAAAATTTCAGTGATTGAAAAATGGCGTACCTTATATATTTATAATAATAATTGTATTATGAAAGTAAATTATTAAGAATTGAAAAATGAAATACTTTTTATACACATCCATTATTTTATTTGAAATGAAGTTTTTTGTAGCTTTTATACCTTTTCCATTGATTATTAAAAAATGCAAATTTTAAGAATCTTTAAGGAAAATTTCTCACTTGTGTTTTAATTATAGTTTGACAAGTTTTTATTAATAATATTTCAGTTTTATAAAATTTCGTTTTTAGAGTGATTTTTATTTTTATTTTAGCTAAAATGAGATTAAAACTTAACATTTTTTATTTATAAGAGAAATTGTTTATTAAATAAAATGTTTTATATTACAACTATAAAAAATGAATATTAAGTCAAATGATATTTTAGAACATCAAAATTTCTACAAAATTATTTTGAATTCCTAAATGATAAATAACATCATGCGAATTCCTAATGATGTATTTGTCAGTCGATGCAATATTCATTAGATATCTTGTTTTCTTGTATTTTAGTAGAAAAGATTTATTTGCTTAATCAATGTTACGATTTTTCATAGGTATGCAACTTGATTTAGGCATCTTGTAAAAAATTAGAATTCTAAAGAACAAACAAACTTGCTGCATTCATTACGTCAACAGTTACAGGTTAGATCATGAGCTTACCTTTTTGGTATCTCCCTAAATTATTGATTCGTAAATCAAGAGATATAACATCAACACATATTATTTGGTAAATAAGTTTAAACTAAAAACACAACAAATGCATAAAAAAGAAGCTAAACAATATAATTTATATTTCAGAAATTTTATCAGAAAAAAATTTAACATATTTCCATCATTACATGTACAGGATTTACCATACAAAATAATGATAATAGACCACAAATCTTGAGCAAAGTATAAAAAATTGTGAGAAATGATAATGGAAAACGTGATTAAAAGAACACACTTTTTATTACGAACTAAACTATACTAAATTATTAATATGGAAATATGTTGTTGTGTTGTTGCTTATGACACTTGGGCAGGCCAATCTCGCTATGCCTTTGGCAGCGAATTAAGTCAATAGAGAGTGTCTTTCGTTTGGATCAGAGCACCACGAAGATGAAAGTACGACTTTGCTCTTTTAAAGGTGCCTCGTAAGTTTGAACCACATTTAGGTGACGAGGTCACACCTGACCTGGCACCCTCTCCACATCCACGCCACACCAGCGGAAGGACTTTGGACGTCACATATTAACGTGGACACGTCCCCAACCCACAGAGTTCCAGCAACCCAGTGAAGGAGAGTACACCGTGGTCACCCTCCCAACCACTGCCCGCGGCAAATGATGCTTCACTTTGGTGAGCTTACGGGAAGCGGCGTGAAGCCGCTGAGCCACTGCAGCTCATATGGAAATATAAAAATAGGAACAGTTTCACATTTATGGCAAGCTCTTCAACAGGAGAAAATAATTATTAAATTTAAAATATATTTCTCCGAATAAAATTGATATCTCAATTAAAAAGAGATAAAAAATTTTCTGAAAGAATTTTCGTAACTATAATTTGGCGCCCCTCTCAAAGCGGCACCCGGGGCACGATAGACCCCTTTCCCCCTTCACTACGCCACTGCTGACTGATGTCTCAACTATAACATACACTAATTTACATACTTATTCTCACTTCATTCAATGGCAACATGAAAACGGCAAGAACTTTCTTGTTTACCCTATAATAAACAAGCTTTTTCATTCATTGTAATATTGTATCAGGTTCATAATTAATCTTTGTTTTTTAATACCGATTCTCCGATAAATTTTACTACTTTGGGATTATGTGCTTATGAAATTGACTTTTATTGAATCAGGAGCAATTTATGCAAGGCGGCGCTCATTATGTAAGCCTTGGACTTACTACATTACAGTGATTGTCATGGAGATAGCTAAAATAAAGGTGATAAACAAAAATGAAAATGAAATCAAGATGTATAATATAATTTTCTTTCCTAAAAAGAAAATAAGATATAAGGCAAATGCGAAGAGCACAGATTAGAAAATACTAATGGTTTGATATGATTTAATTATTTATTTCATAATTGCATGATAAAATTACTATGCTTTACACCCTTAAGTATTCCACATAATTGCGATTTAAAGAATCAGTATTTCAGACTTCTTACAAAACAGACATATTAATTAAGCAGATTATTAACCAGAAAAATTAGAGAATTGTGTTTTTAAAGTCTGGAAAAAATATATGTATTTTCAAAATACAGTCACTGTAACTACGTGATTACTGTTTTCGAAAAATATTAAACCATTTACATTTTTATAAAATTCTCCTAAGAAGCTAAGAAAATTGGAAATAAAAAATTAATTTTTATTTTATAAATATTTGCAAAACTAGAGAAAACAAATTCAAAAATCTTATTAAAAAATATATTTCTGGCCATACCAATGAAGTTAAAATTTAAATTTGGATGATTCTATTGAATGATAACTGTAACTTTTAGACTCCTTATCCGTAAAGGAATGATAATGTCAGCATAATTAATGTTCTCAAGGAAACAAAAGTCTGTTTTGATTACTTTGAAGAATTTCTGGAATTGCTTTACGTCACACACAAGGATGGAATTATTTTGATTTATCTGCAGGTCGAGAATAAAAAATAATTTCGAGTTAAATGTTTCATTTTTATTTTAGATATTTTTAAAAATTAGAAAATGGTCATTTTATTCAGGAAATTTATTGGATAATTACAATTACAGTTGTTGAAATGTTACTTTGTTAGCATGTTTTAATTTAGTAATTTTGATTTAGCCTTGTTTGTAACAAGGAATATTCTCGATTAATTGATCCATTGATCAAGGATATTCCTTGTTACAAACAAGGCTAAATCCTGTTACAAACAAAGCTGAAAAATTGTTAATGAATGAAAATCAGATAGAGCTTAATTCTTTTGATAACATAAAAAAATAATTTTTATTTATTTACCACAAATGCCCAAAAAATTGGCTATGACGCCATTAGTTCTCTGACTTTCCAATACTTCTGAAATATTAAAAATAGAAGTGCAAGGCACGAATTAAGCCTGCAAACAATCGGGGCTTGTAGAAAGGGGGAAAAGTGCTACACGTGCACTTTTAGGAAAATCAGGAATAGCTTTTGATCTCCCTTAATCTGGAAACTCAATAATGAAAATAAATCACAAAAAAACATTTGTAATTAATTGACTATATTATACCCAGTAACCCAAAAGTATTATTAATACACTTATTATTAAAAATGACTTTCAATGTAATAAAATAAATACATACTGTTTAAGAAAAATTCTTTGGTGTCACATTTTATACCAGTGTAACCATTATTGCACTTATTAATAAAAAAATTCTTTTAAATTTTTAAAGGGTCTTAATAAATGCTTTTTAATAAGCACAGTTAAAATTTTAAAGTTTACTTTTAGGATAACTATTAATTTAAATTACTGTAACTGCACACATAGTTTACTGCCATATTTTTTCACACTGGCCGTGAACACGTTCGTAAATGTTTTCATCATTTCTCATTATTCAAACTCCAAATCATTCAAATTATGATATCTCTTGTTAATGCAATAAAATCTTACACAATCAACAATAGTGAGATTCAGGGTATTGAACTTTACAGTCCTTATGACCTAACGCATTTCCATAGGCCCAGAGCAGTGTTGAGAGTAAAACCTCTCACCAATATCTCCATTTATTCAAATAATTCCAAACGGAAAAGAAAGAAGAATAATAATTAATGGAAATCATATCTCTACCTAAATAAAATCTTGTGAACCACATTGTAAATAAATCGTGTGGAACCTGTAAATATCTCAGTTTTATGTAATCTTAAACAACTATGGATATGTATCATTCTTTGTCCTCCGTTGTAAATATTCTAACGGTACTATCAAGAATTATTGTCATCAACCTGTGTTTTTTTTTTCTTTGTAACTCCTTGGTAAATATTTTAACGGAATCTGTGTGCTTCAAAGAATTATTGTAATCATCCTGTGTATTCTCCTTATATTTTCCTTCGTAAAAAATTTTATATGGATTTTATGTGTACAAAGAATTATTGTCATCATCTAAGTGTCTATTACTAGGATTACTCAATTACTTAGTCCAAAAACACAAGTCATGCAGAGTGCATCCAGTGGGAGCACTTACCTCAATAGTTTTGTATTATTCATTATTGTATCTTTATTTCTGATTTTTTAATCACCAGGCCAAGACTATCCAAGGACTCCAATTCTTTAGAAAACGAGGTACATGGCCGGAAGGCTACAGACCTCCCTCAATTCCAGACAAAAAAAAAAAATCTTAATTTGTAACATATGCAGAGCTTATAATTTAATCTCCAAGTTTTTTGCCCAGCTCACATAAATCTCGACACATAAGTATGTTGTTGTTTATCCTCCATGTCTGACGGAGTCAGACTAGATCCACGAGTTCGTTGACTGTAAGGAAGTCGAAGACTAAAAGAGGATTGCTAAATAGATCCTCCCTAGAGAGACCCATGCAATCCAAAAGATGCTCAGGAGAAGCCTGATGATTATTGGAGAGGGAATGTGCAGCTTCTGTTAGACCAAGGCCCGGAGCACCAGGAGGTAGAAGTCTGTCTTGGCTCCTTCGCCTACTGTTATTTAGCTGGGCATAATGGAATGGCCTTCACGCCTTGGGTGGCCCTACCAGGCTCCCGACGTACTTCGTCCATTCCGCCCAGGGTCACCCTCCCGCCACCATGAGGCAAACAGTAGGACTTGGGAGGGACACATAAGTATATATTTATTTAACTGATTTTTAATTATTTCATTTATACAGTTTGTTTTGCAAGTTCATAAGATTATATAAGTAGTTACAAATATGTAAAAGAAACTAAAGGGTAATAACAAATAAAAATCAATTTATAAAAAACTATTATCAATAATGATGGATATTTGTCTTCAACTCTTATTACTAACATCCGTGCAATTTGTAGGTTTATTTTGTGAATAAAGAATTAATTTTGACAAGAGATTTTCCCACGCTTTCTTGAGAAATTTTGATCTACAAACTCAGCAAACTGAGTCAGAATTAAGGCATTATCACTCTTTCTTGCAAATCTCTTTAAATTAATTCATATTCATTACTACTTGCATCTAAATGTAGGTGCAGATCAGTACTGACCATTACTGTAAATATTGTTAAAATTGTGTGTATAAGTATTTATATTACTAATCTAATCTAGAAAATGTGTGAACAAGTGTATGGAAAAAAGAAATTTTTACTTATATCAATTTATGAAATAATATTTACTGTTTGTGTATACATTATAATTAAAATAATCTAGAAATATTTTCTGCAAATAAACTCTACTAAATGTATGGATTATTGAATAATATGCATGCAAGATATCTGAGCTTGTAAATAGTCCCTATTTATTTTTATTTATAAAGAATATGAATGAGAGTGATGTCACCCGGCTTGGCCATACCAGATGAAAATACATGGCTCGACAATTAACCAAATGATAGGTAAATGGAAATAATTGTTATATCCTCATTAAAATCTTTCCCTGTGACTAATAATTACACCCCATTGGCAGTCAAAGCAAATAAATTGGTGGTGAGTGCCTGGAGCACTGGAACTCGGTCATCCAAAGTGGCCCTTGAGAAATTTTGAGTACAAACACCACAGGAAGTTAAACTGCTTTTCCCACATCTGGTAATAATCGATCAACAAACTAGGGGAAGATGACACTTTTCCATGAACCAGAATATCTCCTGTCAATAAAGTAAGCAATTATAAAATGATCTATCCAGACACAGATGCTGTTTGCGTTTTGCCCAGTTCACGGGAATTTGAAGGATATCTATTTTGGTGCTCTCCCACAATAAATAGTAATATAATATAAACTCATAAAGAGATTATAATGCAAATAATAAAGGCACTTTCTTTAAAATAATTCAAGTTGTAGATAGTTTTGAAGATTTAGGTTATGCTTTTAAATTTGAAACATTAAAAATCGAATAAAAAACAATCAGAACTCTAGAATTGGATTTAGAAATGTAACAAGAGAATAATAAGACTTGCTATAATTTATAAATAATTTAAAAAGATTTTACATATTAATATAATAATTTAAAAAGATTATTTTACATATTAATATAATTGTTTTCAAAAATGTATATTTTTCAGCAGCGAATGATGTTAATATATATTATATATAGATTAAATGTATTTATAAATAACAGTGAGTTAGGATAAATTAATTAGTTATGCATACATTTCATTTGCCATTAATGATGAATTTGATTAATTACTTCATCAGTGTTGATTACTTCAATTTTTTCAAATTCGTCGCTTAAAAATGCTAAGTCACTCCAATAATTATTCTCCCATGGTTGATTGTATATGTCAGAATTAATTTTAATTTACTGAACGAACGTTCACAGCTAACAATTGACGTTGAAATAGTAAAAATTGTTTGTACACTCATAATTTTAATAACATCTTCACCATAATAGATTATGCAAGTTAAAAGCTTTAATAGAGTTTAAGATTTAATTTCTTTGGAGCACATTGAATTATATACTTATATATTTTTTATAATAAAATCATAAATATTCTCAGCCAAAACATGTAAATTTGTTATATTTTTCAAAAACTGATACACTCAGTATTTAAGTTTTCCATTGACTAATATTCTTATTGGGAATTAGACTTTTAATTGTTGTTCCCGATCTAATTAGATCTCGTGTAAATAAAAAGATCATTTAAGGACAAACAAACCAATACAGGTATTCATACTAGACAAGAGTTTTAGCATTCTTAGCTCATGATTATGAGAAATTTTCTCAGTCGTTTACTTTACCAATGATGAATGTCTACTTATTTTTAATTTTTAATAGGACACACATTCTTACGATTTTAAAATATTTATTTTTTTATTCAAAAGAGCTTGTTTCTGTTTTTTCATATTGTTTTACGCAATGGCATATTTTCTTTTTGATTCAATAATTTATACATTAAGATCTTTTTAATTTTTTACAGTGTAGAATCGGCATAAATCGGACATAATTTTTTACAATAATTATGCCCGATTTCATTATATTCCTCCAGAATGATTTTTCTTAAGCTAAAACAGGTTTTTGTTATAAATTGTAATAATTAAAAATAGGTTTTAAATAAGTAAATGTAATGAATACGTGCTAGACAGAAAATAAAATTTGATATTTTTTTTGTTCCAAAAATCAAGATTTTTAAAAGTCAAAATTTTCGAACCAAGTTCATCGATTTTAACAAAACCATATTACTTAAGAATATTTAATCCTTGTGATCTCTAAGTTTCTAATTAATTTTACATTAAATCTAATTTTAATTTAAAAATTGAATAGCTTGCTCGTAGAATTATCATTTTAAATACTTTTATAATTTTATAAATGATCGACAAAAAATGGAAAATCTTAGTTTTAAAAACTATGTTTTTATGTAAATAAAATAATAAAGGTTACATGATTTTTTGTTGAATGTTAAAAAATAACTTTGTAAAATTAATTTAATTCGATTAAACTTGATTTTAAAATGAATCATAAAACTTTAAATAAAAATTTTAACATTCACAACACTGTAATTAATATATTTAAATATTTCTTCATAATGAAATTATTTACATAGAAAAATTATATTTATGTCAGTATCATGCTAATACCTGAGCTTTGTTTCCCTTTTCTGATGAATATATATATTTTGTGACAAGATTATATTTATCAGAAAATGGAAACAAAGCTTAGGTATTAGCATGATGCATTCTTTTACTGAAGACACAAATGTTTTAAATGAAAATATTTGCAAATTAATGTTATAATTATACTTTCAATGTTTATTTATTATATTTATCTATAAGAACTAACTAAAAATATGAAAATATATCGAGAGATATAAAATAATCAAAAACATAAATCTTAACATTATGAAATTAATTTTAATTCTATATCGTAATATCTGGTTAATAATTTTTTTTGGAATCAAATATTCAAATTTAAAAAATAAGGTTTTAAAACAATATTATTTTTTAAAATCTATAGAATTTTCGCCACTTAAGTAACCACTTGTTCCAACAGATGTTTACGAAATGCACATCTGTTTCAGAAACATAATAAAATGATTTCACCATAAATTAATGATCAAATTTAAATATGTAAAAAGGGCTTGTATTTAGTAATAATAAACGTTATTTTGTATAAGGAAAACAGTATAAGGAAACAGAGAACATGATAAATTATTTAATTTCTTAACTGTGAGGTTCAAAATTATTTAATAAATTTTTATGTAAAATTTAGGATATTTTAAACTAATATTCCCTAAATATAATCAATGAATAAAAGTTTATGTGTGTTTCTTACAAATTCCGGAAAATATTAAATTTCCTTCATCATGTAAAAGAAATATTTTCATTTAATGATTTAAGGACTATATTTTAAATATTACATTTTGATTCTCAAGTACTTCAATAAATAACAGCAATACTAATGGTTATACTTTACATTCCTGAAACAGAATATTACAAATAAACACTATGGTATGATCAATCCTTTCGTGTGTTTTAGAAATAAAATTTCAATGAGTAAATTCTGATATTATGCTAAAAAATCTGAGTTTGAATAAAATATCTCTAATATAAGAAATAAATTTTATAGTTGCGGAAAGATAATAAATTAAGATACTTGTTTTTAATAGGTTAACATTAAAGCAAAATTAATGCTGTCGAAACTAGATAAAGTATTTATTTCCGATTAGTGAATTTATGCTCACAAAAATGTATTTTATGAATATTTAGTTCTTTAATCAAAACTATTTAAAAAAACATTTGATTGATGTAATTAAGTGAAGCAAAATATACTTATATTTTATAACTATCAAATGAAGAAGGAAGTTAAAACATTATTTTGCAAAATTATTTTTTAAACTATCTTTCTCGAAATTTACAACTTCTGATCTTTTGCATATCAAGGTAGATATAGTTCGGTGAAGGGAAAAATATTTAACGTAGAATTAATTTGAATATATGTGAAAAAATGTGTGTTATTAACATGTTCTATATTAAATATTTAATAACTAAATTACTATTCTAAATAGTAGCGTTAAGATTTCCCCATTTTTATTTTTGCTTTTATTCTCCTTCTAAAAACAATTTTCATGCGTGAGATACATTTATTTTAATATTTTGGCATAACAATTCAAGAAATACTAAAATAAATATAATAACAACATAGATTCCAGTAAGGAACGATAAATTTTACAAAATTATAGAAACAGAAATAAATCGGAACATGAAAAACTTACAATCAACATTTTTTCCTAATATTAAAACTGAAGTCAGTAGTATAATCATTTGCCCTAAAAGCTATTGTTAGGCAATTAAGTTAGTTTATTATTTTTTCTAATTATTAAAAACATACAATTTTGTCAAAATTTTTCAGTTTGTAAGTATTAAAGCATCCAAACCACTTCTTTTAATGATTTTGAAAATTATTTGATGATTTTAGAAATATAATGTTGATGTTACAAGGATTAAAGCTAATTATCAATTAAACAACGAATTAACTAGTTACTGCAGATGTTTAAAGGTTTTTCTGATTTTTTGTTTAAAAGATATGATGCATTTAACTGCTTTAGAGCAATGATTAAAATCATTTGATCCAATCTAATATTTTTTATTTTTTTATACCAGAAGAAAATTATATATATATATATATTATAAAAAAATATATGATAGCTATGACAATGAATATCATATTATTATAATTTATAATTTAAAAATATTTTTCTATATATATATATATATATATATATATATATATATATATATATATATATATATATATATATATATATATATATATATATATATATATATATATATATATATATATATATATATATATATATATATATATATATATATATGTATATATACACCCAGACACGTACACACACACACATATATACACGTAATAAAATATTTTAAAGTTATAAAATGATATTCATTGTGATAGCATCATATATATATATTTGTTTACTTTAGAATTTAAATACAAAAACTGCTTAGTAATAAATTTCCGGATAATGTTTTTTAAATAAAGAAAATTCATATTTAGTATAGCAAAAAATTATAACAGGGACTTGTAGAAATTTTCTAGCCGGACATTCACAAACAAACCACTAGCACATGTTGGTTTCTTCAGCTGACAGCGATTGATGGACTTCCCCGCTGTAAGTCATTACAATGAAATTATTTTGAGATGGTCTAGTGTAAAGCAGGAAATACGTCCCATCAATTATTAGAGGATTTTGTATTCTTGACAAGAGCTAAGGGGGGGTGTTATATGTGTGTTTTAATGATTAGTAAGGATGCAAATTTTAAGGACATCTAACGAGATTCTTTTATTTGTAATTTAATTTTAAGAATTTTTCATTAATGATATTTCAATTTTATGAAATTTCCCCTTTCTGTTGAGAGCTATATCTCATCATGTTATTGTTATTAAAACACAATTAAAAGTTAACATTTATATTTACAAAAGAAACTATAAAATTTTAACAAAATATTGTTTGTTAAATAAAAGGATCTAATCTCTTATAAAAAATTAATAGAATGTTAAATAATATTTTAGAAAATTAAAATATTTAAAAAAATTTTCATTTTGATTTTATTTTAAATAGTAAATAATTACATCCAGAGGGAAGTGCTGATGACATATTTATCAGCCGAAGCAATATTAATTAGATATTATATTCTTTATTTTGAATAGAAAAGATTTATTTGATTAATCAATATTATAATTTTTAATAGACATGTAACTTGACTTAACCCAGATAAGCCTACTGTCCTATATTTAGGACAGTAGAATATAGGACAGTAGGCTTATCTGGGTTAAGTCTCAGGCATTCATTTATAAAACCCATATTGACCTGTAATTAAGCCATTGATTCATGGGACTCCATTCACAAATTAACCCAGATAAGCCTACTGTCCTATATTCTACTGTCCTAAATATAGGACAGTAGGCTTATCTGGGTTAAGCAACTTGTAAAAAAAATTAGGAATCGCGTAAAAAGAATAATGAATCTTCCTGGGTATCTCAAGAGAAGGCAATTACTTATATCTCATGATCTTAATTTTTGGGAATCTCCCTGGATTATTGATCATAAATCAAGATATACAATGTCAACAAAAATAATTTGCTATATAACTTTAAATTAAAATAGAAGACATTTCAAATGTGTAAATATGTTTAAATTTATAACTGCAAAGTATGAAAAATAAAGTTTTTTTTCATTAACTTTTCCATAATCATTTGCATATTTTTAGTACAATTTTTATTATTTTTTGAGGTATTTTGTAAATTACTAATGAATGGTTTATGAGTTTAAATTTCCTAAATGAGAGAGAATAATTTTTAAATTCTAATAAAAGGATTTAGAATTTATGGAAGCAGATAATTTTACCACATAAATAGCAACAAACCAGTTTTAATAGTAAAAAATGTTTCTCATTAGCTAATGAAGTTAATTTTTGATAAACAATTTAAAAAATAATATGAGAGGTGATATTTTAACTAAGGACGCTTAGTTTCTTATTAAGAAAAAGCAATTTGGCCAGTAGATTTCGGGGATAATATTTTTAAGTAACATTTGTTATATACATATTTTAATTGTATGTATATCACATTTACAGTTTTTCTGATAAAGAAGTAATGCTTCTTTATCAGATAAAGTGCAAACGTGATATACTCTTCTCTTTTACCTATAATTAAATTTTTGAAAAATAATTACAATGTATTAATAAATCGCAATTTATATTTAGGTTGTTGAAATTTTTTTAATTGTATAAATATTGAAATGACTGAATATGAAGAAGGGCTACTACGATAAACGGATTCTCATTTTCAGTGACAGTCAAGCCGCTTTAAAAGCGCTTAATTCCTTCGAAATCAAATCTAAAATGATTCTGGAGTGTAGAAACCTTCTTACAGAACTGGCAACTAGAAACAGGGTGATCCTTGTATGGGTGCCAGGGCATAAAGGTATCGAAGGCAATGAAAAGGCTGATGAGCTTGCTAAACAAGGATCGTCTTTTGTTCCCATTGGTCCAGAACCTTTTTGTGGGATCAATTTGAAGACCGCAAAAACCAATGTTCGCAGATGGGAAAAACGGAAGATGTATGAAGCTTGGCTCAAATCTCCTGGTCAAACCCACGCTAAAGGTATGATCTGTAGGTCATCAGCGAGGATTTCCTATGAAATTCTTAGATGCTCTAGGCAGAAGATACGTTTAATCGTAGGCTTCATAACTGGGCACTACTATTTCAGAAAACATCTCCATAAAATGGGACTGTTTCAGCAAGATCCTATCTGCAGGAAATGTCATATGCAAGAGGAAACGGCCAAGCATATCATTTATGAATGCGAGGCTC
This sequence comes from Latrodectus hesperus, assembly GCA_037975125.1. Lineage (NCBI taxonomy): Eukaryota > Metazoa > Arthropoda > Arachnida > Araneae > Theridiidae > Latrodectus > Latrodectus hesperus. The sequence continues at coordinate 29,315 of JAJQOW010000978.1, read as the reverse complement.
TTGCCCTCCCTAGATTAACCTCTTTAGGCATCATCCATACTAGAGAGTTACACCTAGATTCCATTAAAGGGTTATCAGACTTTATTAATAAAGTGGGTGATCCGAGCAAATGGAACTAAGAAACATTGGGTTTGGAGTTAACAGTACAAAATGCTGATAAAAGCAGAGGTGCTCAATGACATACAAACCCAACTCTAAGAAGAAGAAGAAGAAGAATATTGAAATTGTGTTCTAGGATAACTATTGAAAATTACAACATTAATGAATTTTGAAAATTAATTTTTAAGTTAGTTAATAATTTTAGGAAAAATTGAATGTCTTTTAAATTTTAAACGATATATCTACTAAATGAAAAATAATTTTATTTTATTCAGTATTTGTGATTCGGCTCATATTTTATATAGTCTTTGAAAATAATGGAAAAATTATATTTGGTTACCAGCTGAAGGTAAATACTTTTATAACACGCAACTTTTAAATAATTAATATCACTGAGAATTTCTCTTTGAATATATATTTCCTAAAATGAATATTTTTCTTTTGAAAGAAAAATTTAAAATAAGTCAAAAACATTGCTTATTCAAAAGTAAATTTTAATTTTAGATTTAAGAAAATTACATTAATCTCATAATACTCTATAAAGATATAAATACCATAAACAAGAAAAATTAAATTATTAACTATGACTATCAGATCTGACAACAGTTTTTTTCCAGTATAAGGACATTAACAATTTTTAAATATTTGCTCAAATTTGGACTTCAAAATCTGCCTTATTTTTGCGTAAACTTATGCGTAAAAGATACGATTAAAAACACAGATACATGAAACTACTGTTTTCTAGAATCAGTATTGATAATATATCATCATTTTTGTAATAGATGGAGTAATAAAGAAATAATTTTGCTTACTTCTAATCAATAAATGGTGATTATCAAAAAGTTAAAAAATAATTTTCTATTCTTTGGATGAAAACAAATCTTTAAACATTTATTCCAATTATAAGTTTCATTTTATTACATAGTTAATTCCACAATTTTTAAGGAAAAATTAAATACTCAATTTAAATGAAATTAAATACTCAATTTAAATTCTGAAGCTACAAATAAATGACAAATTAAATTGATAAAAAAATTTATTATTAACATGGTTTTAGATAAAGTAAATTGAATTGTAAAATAAGATTAGAAATTTAATTTTAGAAATAGTTAAATAAATGACTTATTTTGTTAGCAGAATTTATTCCATACACATTTTATGCAATTTAAAAGAAAGTTAAATTTTACAATTATTCTGTGATTAACAATTTATGATTCAAAAATATTTAATTTCTTTTATTAATGAGAAAAAAATTTAATAAATGTATCATTATAGAAGCGATTTCAAATATTATTGCATTTATTTGCTTTTCGATTCATAAAATTTCAGTTAGCGTTTTCCTCATTTGCTTACATTATTACAACCGCCCTACTAGTAACGTCATTCACCACAGCCCTTTTCAGACAACCTCTTTCGGATAAGAAATGTCGCCAAAATATACCAAGTACGATTGCAGTTTACCTTGCCAACACGACTTCCCGTAAACTCTCGCCACTTTTACTGAACACTGGAAGACATTGCGACCACTTTCAGAGGCTGAGATAATTGAAATGTTGCTGTAGCACCAGAATGCTTCATATGTACCTCTCTCTGAGTTGGGCTCTACCAGTTAGATAAAAGAAGAAGTGGATCTAATGTTTGTTAGGTTCCTAGCCTAAATGGCCATGTACCTTCTGTTCCTAAGAAATTTTTCTACACCTAACTTTAGTTGAGATTAACATAATGATTTCAAAACATAAGGTTATTTAAACACAAAAGATTAAGAAAATATTTTGCTTAGGTTAAAGTGCTCCCAACGAGAGTTCTTTGCATGAAATTGAATAAACATAAAAAAGAAAAATTTGAATACACATTACAAACAAGAGTGCAAAAAAAAAAAAAAATTAAATTACAGTTATATACATAGTAACAGTATTGATATAACTATATAAAGACAAAATATTTTTTTTATTCTATTATATATGCATATATATAAATACAATTTTTTTCCTTTTCTGTATTTTATTTTATATATATATTTTTTTTAAGTATAAGAAGAAGAAATTATTAATTTCTACTTTTTGGGAGGCAAATAGATAAGTTTGAAAGTGGCTTAGCCCGCAGAACCACCCTTGGTCTGTGGAAATTCTAAAGTTCATAGGGACTGTAGTTTTCAATTGCTTGAATTTCAGAGTTATCAATTTCATAAAGTTTGTTGTAGAAGCGAAAAGCAAGGAATTGGACGTATCTTGATAGGGGAAGGACACCCAAATTGTTTCTGATGTGTTCGTTTCTGATGTAGAAGTCTGATTGAGTGATCAGTCTAAGAAATTTACTTTGCTGACCCTCAAGAAGTTTCAGGTTCGTTTCCGCAGCACCACCCCAGATTGGGGCTGCATAGGTGATAATAGGGCGAAGGTATGATTTATAAATCAATAGCTTGTTAGCCATGGAGAGCTTTGATTTGTAGGCAATTAAGGGGTAGAGTGAAGTTTTGGCAGAAATAAATTTATTCTTAATTTTATTAATATGGGCTTTCCAGGTAAGTTTTTTATCTAACGTAAGACCGAGGTACTCGACTTTATTTGACCAGGGGACCGAAAAACCGCTTAGTTGAATCTGGGGGGGGTAGAGTACGTTTCCTAGTAAAAATGACAGCAGTGGATTTGTTTGGATTTATTTTAATTTTCCACTTATTAAGCCACTCTTCAATGGCCATGAGGTGTTCAGTAAGGGTAGCATGGATTTTCCAGTAGAGAGAGCTAGTGGACAAAACGGCAGTATCATCCGCAAACAAGCACAACATAGTATTTTGGTGTTGCGGAATATCATTGGTATAGATGTTAAATAAGAGAAGACCCAGCAGGGATCCTTGCGGTACGCCTGCAAGAATGGGTCTGTCAAGAGAGATATCTTTTCCTACTCTAACAGTAAAAGAGCGGTTGGAGAGGTAATTATTAATTAAAGTAATTAATTGGGTTGGGAAATGGAATTTAATTAGTTTGTAAATTAGACCAGGGTGCCAAACTCTATCGAACGCTTTTTCTATATCAATGAATATTCCTCCCGTGGATTTTATGTACGCGATTCCTTTTGAAATTTTTTCTACTACTCTGAGTAGTTGGTGGGTGGTAGAAAGTTTTTTACGGAAGCCAAATTGTTGAGGAATAATAATTTAGTTGGTCTCATCAAAGGCCAGTAATTTATTAAGAATAATTTTTTCGGCAATCTTGGTCATAGTCGGCAAAAGAGAAATCGGTCTATAATTGGATGGAAGATTTTTGCTTTTACCCTTCTTGTGGATCGGAATGATAACTGCCCTTTTCCATACTTTTGGAAAATGACTTGTTTTCAGTATACTGTTGGTGATTGCAGAGAGGCAGCAAATTGCTCTAATAGGGAGCTGTTTCATAATTTTGTTGTTGATATTATCATGACCGGGACTTTTTTTGGGTTTGAGTTGCTTAATAATTTCTTCAATTTCTGAAGCAGGTGTTTCAATGAAAGGCTGATTATTAATGTTGTTAGTCAGGAAATTGGTTACTGTGTTTATAATTTGCTGGTCATTTTGTGGATTACTCATGTTGTTTGCTTGAAATTGTTTTTCAAGACTGTTTGCCAAGCATTCAGCTTTTTCAAAATTTGTGAGTGCTACTTTGGCGCCATCTATGAGTGGGAGGACACACTCCTTGTTGTTTCTCCTTTTATTAGCTGCTCTCCAGAAGGATCCATCCACCACATTGAGATTAGTGAGGTATGCATTCCATGAGTCATGGTTATGTAAAGCTATTTTATTTTTGATTATTCGTTTTAAGGCATTAATTTGATTTTTAATCACTGGAGATCTGGTTCTATTATGAGTTTTCCTTAATTTATTTCGTTTTTTAATTAAATCAATTATATTGTCTGGCAAGTATTCTATTTGATGATTCATTTTGGTGAATTTACTGTGATTGAGAGCAGTATTTATAATAGAAGTAAAATTATTAATATTTTCTTCAAGTTGGGATGGGTCATCAGTTAAATGAAAGGCTGTATCTGGAATTAAACAGTTAATTTTATTTCTAAACTTACTCCAATTGTGGCAGGTTTTTTGCCAATCACTTTCTTGCTGATTATTTTTGCTGAAGAAAATTAGCACTGGGTAGTGATCGGACGGGAGCTCCTCGATTGTTGATAATTTCATGGGTGGTTGGATACCCCTACAGAGCATTAGATCTATATAATTTGCATGTGTAGGGCCAAAATGAGTGGGTTTATCGGGTTTAAAAATGGTAAAGTCGGTATTGTTTATAAGGGAGTTTAGGACTTTTCCAGTACTGTTTGCATAATTGCAACCCCAGTTCTGGTGTTTAGGATTGAGGTCCCCAGCGAGGATGATCTTAAAAGTGAGTGCTGCTAGGTTTTCAATGTCAACAGAAAGAAGTGAAGCATTGGAGGTGGGGGGATGTAGAGTGATGCCACTGTAATGTCAGAGCTGTTCGAGAAGTGTAGTTTGATAATTGTCGCTTCAGCAAAGTGCAATTTAGGTGTGGGAATATGTGTATGGCTGATCTTTGTTTTGATTAGAATGGCCGTACCTCCCTGACGAACGGTGCGGTCGTTTCTGTAGATATTATAGTTAGGTACATTAAGGTTATAAGTCTTAACAAGGTGGGTCTCCTGAAGTAGAATAATATCAGGATTGTTTTTCGTTATAAATGTTTTAAATTCCGGAAGTTTATTGTGCAAACCATTTGCGTTCCATATCATAATTTTCATATTTTCGAATTTTTTAATTATCATTGTTAGTTTCATTTAAACTTAGAGCTTTTAATAAAATGTTGACTTTATCTGTTGGATGGATGGTCTTCTCTAGAAGAGGTACTGCCTGTAATAGTGCAGGATAAGCTTTAAATATTATATTAATTTCTTTAAACAGTTGAAGAATAGTATGAATGTTTTCAATTTGTCCTAAGTTAGGTAGGTTGGGAGTAGGAATAGTGTTGCTTTGGGGCTGTGGTGTAATATTTTGTGCAGTAGCTTGCGCAAAGGAAAAATGTTTTTTAATTGAATTTGCAGATTTTGTAATCGTTGGTTGCGATTTTTTGTTTTTATTAGCTGGATTCGCAGGGCAGCCTGCGTATGAGGCGGTATGTGAATTGCCACAGTTACAACATTTTGGGGAATCTATTTTTTTATGGGGGCAATCTTTAGTTGTATGTTTTTCACTACACTTCATGCAGTTCGGTTTTAAATGACAAATTGCAGAGTTATGCCTATACCCTTGGCAATTATAGCACTGCGTAGGTCTATTATTAATGTATGTTTCGACTCTGATAATTAAATTCATTATTTCTTTGACATCATGAATTTTGGAGGCTACTTCATTAGAGTTTAGGGTGATTAAAAAGCAGGGAATGGGTTCTTTGACCCTGTGTTTTCTCATGACTGCTACTGCGGCTACATCAAAGCCTTTGTTAGTCAGCTCTTTCTTTATTAGTTCAGGGGGGTTGCGGGGTAAGCCTTTAATAACAACCTTAATGGGTTTTTCAAGACGGTTTTTAATTACTAAGCATTCGATTTGATTGTCCAATAAATATTTTGTTACTTTTCTGTGCATTTCCGAGGTGACTGGAAATACTTTGAGAAATTCTCCTGATAGTTTTGCTGTAATATTTTTGTCGCAATTTATTTTAAGATCGTTTAAGAGTTCAGTGAAATTACTTTTAAGTTTGATCAGAATAGGGGGAATGGAGTTTCTGGGAGAAGCGGTAGTTGGCTGACTACTGTCAACATTGTCGCGAATTTCAGTTTGCATATTACTTAAAAGAGAGAATTTATTAATTGTGTTAGTTTGTGGATTGGGAGTGGTAATTTTAATATTTGCCGTTTTTCTGGGTCTAATAAAACCCTCCTCATCACTATTGTTAGTTAGAGCTCTCTTATTTTTAGTTGGGGTGTTATACATAATTACATCTTTACTAGTAGTTGGTAATTGGGAGGAGCTATACATAACATTGTTTACATATGACCATGAGTTATTTACAGTAGTATTGTCATTACACATATTGTTATCAATAGATACAGTATTAGTCGTATTATTAATATTTTGCATATGATTGCTTACGCTACAATTGTTTACATTTATCATAGAATTTACATTACCGACAATAACAGAATTAGAATCATTGCACTCATTAGTAGCAATAGCATTATCTATATTACAATCTATTTTGTTAATGCTGTCTGATAAATGATCATCAGAGTCATAAGATTTTACAAGTTTAGATTTGCTATTTTGTAATTTAGAACTATTTTTAGCATCATTTGCATTTAACACTGACCATTTACCAGTTAGATAAAAGCAGCCTGTTGAGGTCTTCGTGATTTTAAAGAAGAGACCAAGCAGAAGACACCCAATACTTGGCTCGCCACCCCTAGATCAATCATTTTACTTGGAGGACATTGAAACCACGACCTATTTAACGTGTTCCATTCGCCTTTAGTGAAGATGATGGATCTTAAGTTTAGCCGGGATTCGAGCTCACCACCTTTCCATAAGGAGAGAAATACCAAACCAAACAGGCCACCGCAGACGAATAGTTGAAACGTAAGATCCACTTCATGAGGGCCTTTATACTCTGAACTTCACTCGGAACATGCTTTTTCATTTTTCTTGTGTGGCCACAATTTATCTGAGCCTCTGGACATTTCATGATTTAAACTGCAGCAAATCTAATCCTTAAATATGTTTACGCGACACAGAAAATACCTTCTCTTAAAAATTAAATGACCTTATCTAATTTAAACGCTAATAACCGAGGATTGGCAAAAAATGACCATAATCTTTTTTAAAATGGCATTTCGAATGAGTGCTTGAGATTTTATACTTGTTCCGATGAAAACACTCAAGGAGTAAAACTAAAAAACTTATTTGAATAATCAAAACATTGATTTATGAGATTGTTATCCACCGTGGCGACCATTCTGCAACTGACAGGGTTGTATATTTCCGAAAATGTGTCTGAAATGTTAAAAATTCGAAGGGCACAGTCATCGTATTTTAACTGTTGAACAAAAAAATTTTACAATTCAGATACATATATACATATGTGGTATTTAAGTATAAAGTAAACAAGAAAGTTCTAGCCGTTTTCGCGTTACTACTGAATGAAGTCAGAATAAGTATGGTAATGTATGGTGTGGTTGAGATGCCAGTCAATCGAGAGTAGAAATATCAGTAGTTGTAAAACCAAGCCTATTGCGTACATTCATCAATCGTAACTCGTACAGTAGTGAAAAGAAAAGAATTTGTCGGAAGAGTTCATTCAGTGCTTTATGACTTCAAAGTGCGACTTGGCTGCCCGAAAATGGATGAACGCAGCGAAACAGCTCACTGATGTTCAGCAAGCACTTTCATTTACACCGTTGTATATATATACTGTATTAACGTACAGCACCTTAACATGTAAAAGTATTGCCTCTTCGCATTGAATTTATTATAAGTTTTTTTACATTTAAAAATTTGTACAATATTGTTGGCAACAAATCTGGATCTTCTTAGTATAAACCACAGAAAATAAATGATGATTAATGATAATACTCTTTGATAACGTGGACAATTTTTTTCCTAAATAAGAGATGATCCCCATGAGCGACTCTCTGTATTATGGATTGGTCTCATAACATTTTCCTTTCATTATCTCATGCAACTAGGAAAACAATCACAAGAACTTGCAAAAATGCAGCTGTTGTTTATAATGCCCTATCACTGGAAGTTTCACTTTTCAATGCTACAAGGGGCGAAAGTGATGGTTCTGCTAATGTAGTGGGTGCCCAGAAAGGGTGCCACTGATATCCCAAAAGTGGGTCTTCATTCTAAAAGCAGGAATCAAGCAGAAGTCCCCTAAGACTTGGCCTGTCATTCCCAGAAGTATCATTTCACTTGGAGGATATTGCGACCATAACAGGTTTCACGTGTCTCAGCATTAGCGAATATGGTGGATCTTCGGTTGAGTCAGGACTTGAACTTATTACCTTCCGATAACTCTAGCGTTCAAAATCCTTTCACTGGTGTGGCGTTCATGTGAGGAGGTGAGTGCCAGCTCAGATGGGACCTTGTCACCTGACCGTGGTTCAAAATTATGAAGCACTTGGGGATGGGCGAGAATTCCAAATCCTTAACCTTAAGATACTGACCGTGTCCCGCCTGCACAACTATGTATCTTCCGATAATGCAAGTGACGCTTTAATCAAAATCAGGCTCCCGTAACTTGCATGTAAAATATCTATTTTTATAATTATATTTGAATCTTATTCACCATAAACGAATCATAAACGAGATTTTTATTTTTTAAGAAACAGTTATGTCATTAGAATAATAAGAATAGTAACATTTCTCGCAAAGTTGCCCATAATAGAAAATCGGACAGCAACAGTTGAGGAATTCGCCATCAGTTTTGCAGGCATTATTCCAACATTCATCTGAAAATAATCTGATTGATAAGGTTAGAGCTCAAATTATTTTAGATGTATTTTAGGCAGAATGCAATGAATGCTAAGGGGTTTAACATTGATATTAAATCTGCTGTAGGATTATAATGTCAAAGACACTTTGTATTAATACCTTTTCTACGAGCATCATATTTTCTTTTATGCTAATCGTAGATAATAAATATGAGCTCCAGTGGCTCACCAGCTTCCCGAAAGGTCAGCAAAGTGAAGCATCATTTGCCGTGGGCAGTGGTTGGGAGGGTGATCACGGTGTACTCTCCATAACTGGGTTGCTGGAACTCGGTGGGTTGGGGAAGTGTCCACTTTAATATGAGACGTCCAAAGTCCTTCCGTTGGTGTGGCGTGGATGTGGAGAGGAGGGTGCCAGCTCAGGTGTGATATCAGGAAGACACCTCGTCACCTGACCATGGTTCAAAATGACGAGGCACCTTAAGAAGAACAAAAGTCGTACTTTCACCTACGTGGTGCTCTGATCCAAAAGAAAGACGCTCTCTATTGACTTAATTCGCACAGCCAAAGGCATAGCGAGCTTGACTTGTCCAAGTGTCAAACATTAGCAACAACAACAATTATTCGTGATGTAATTCGTATGTAGCATAATTGCAGTAAAAGCAATAAATTTGTAAGATTAACCTAGCAATACCAGAAAGACTTTGTGTGAAATATGCGCTATAAATAGAAAATCTGATTTCTGTTTAGCAACGATCAGGAAACTAAAGCAATTATTTTAGAACAGAAAAAATTCTGTAACTAGCAGAGGCCGGGGTGGCCAAGCTGATTAGGGCGTCCTTATCGAAAAGTAGTGACTTTAAATCATGGTTTAGCGAAGATCCGTCGGGCTTACTAAAGGCGTCTGGGGCACGTTAAAAATGGGCGCCGTAGCAATGTCTTCCAAGTGAAATGATACACTTGGAGGTGGTAGGCGGAGTATTGGGGGATTTTTGCTTGGGCCTTGTTTCAAAATCGTCCATAGAAAAAAACAATTTTATGTTTTTAAATATTCATTGTAATCCACAGTCAAATTTGTGTACTTCTGTTATTGATAAAACTTTAATTATAAAAGGTTTCATTAAAAATGTGTAAAAAAAGTAAATATTCTTTACAATTTCAAATTAATATTATTCATATTAGTAATATAGTATACAAAATATCAGATAAATTAAATTAAATGAAAATTATGAAACACTTTTGAACCCCGGTGGCTTAGTGGCTGCGTTTTACGCTCCCATGACACAGGTCCGAGGTTCTATCCTCGAGCTTGGCAAGGTTGACTCAGCCTTTCATCTCTTCAGTGGATCCATTAACAGAGTACCAAGTACGCTTGGGAACTAAGCACTAGGGGTCTTACGTTAGGCTGCGCACCTAACTGGGACATTTGCTTTGCACCCTAGGGCCCTCGGTCATGAAAACAGTTATGGGCACTGTAGGCCTTGGCCCACATGGGCTGTCGTGCCATGGAGTTTAGTTTAGTTAAGTTTATGAAACACATTTGTATGATTTAATTGATAATATTTTTTTTAAAAAAACTGTAAATAAAATGCAGAGAGGCATTTTATGTTTTGTAAAAAAAGGAACAGATTTCATTCTTAAAATCTTATATTAGTCGTCGTCGATTCAGTCCCAATTTTTTAATTTTATGTACCTTATTACAATCTTTTTTTACCTCATGCATACAGATTTTTTACAGAATTGTTCTCATTTAAATTTACCGCTTACAAATACAAAAAGCGATTAAGTTCAAATTATAATTTAAATCCACAAATTGAGCAAACAGGTAAAAACACCTGCTCCCCTATTAAAGATAAATATTTATTTCTGAAAAAAAAAAAAGATTTAAAGTTGTGCTATAAATGTTTGGGATCCATATAAAGCCATATTTAGATTGCAAAGATGGTCCTCCATTAAGTACATCTAATAATATTTTGATTGGACAACAATTGGATATGTATTTAGGGTGCTTTATGTATTTAGGGTACAAGTATTACTTTCAGGTATAAAGATGTGGCACACAGTTTTCCAATCATAAAATAACAGCTGCATTTTTACTTTAAAATGCTGCTAAAGAAGTAAAATTGCTCATAGTCATATTATGTATAAATATATTTCTTATGAAAATTATTGTAAAAAAAAAAAAAAAAAAAAATCAGTGACTCTGTAGTGATTAATACTAAATCTAGGCATAAAGTTTATGCTTTACATGAATTTTTAAAAAAATTATTTTTTTAATGTAATTTGAATCAGAAATTGTATCTAATATCTTTATTCCTTTTAAAAAAACTAAAGTAATTTTAAAAATAAGTTTAAGTATAATCAAATAGTTTATTTTTATCCATTATTATGAATGTATTAAAATAAATTGAATAAAAATGTAGTAATTATATAATTTAACTTTGGTCTAATATATAATAATTTTCAATGTATATTATGTATATATTGTAATAAATAATAATTTAGCTCTTTTGTGTTCTAATATGCAAAATCATATGTGAAATCTTGTTACACACACACAATATTTATCTGTGTGGTTATTATTAATATAAAAAATTTTTATCAGCAAACTGTGATAAATTATTTTTTATGTAGATTTTATATATTAATAACCTCAGATAAATATTTCCTTTGAAAATACACAAATGTGAAAACTTAAAATACAATATTTAATAAAACTTCATCGACTTGATCTTAATACAGAATAGAAAATTTGTTATTCACAATAAAAGCTATACTGGAATATTGCAATATATATATATATATATATATATATATATATATATATATATATATATATATATATATATATATATATATATACAGGGTGATCCAAAAGTCAGGACGAACTTTAAAACTTTAATTCGAAAACGAATAACGATACAAAGATGCGGTTTGCACCAAACGGATAGAAAAGAAATCGGGTTTTGTGTGGCAATGAAAAAAAATAGTTCTGTTCGCGACCAACAGATGGCGCTGTCGGATTTCTGATGTTGGATTATGCAAAGCAACAAACGATATAAAAAGAAGCAACTGCAGCAGGTAATGGTAGTCGAAGCTGGTATGCATCGCAATGCTGTCCATAGTTGAGAAAGCCCTCTTAGTTAAACTGTTTTATAAGAATTTGGAAAGTGCCATTGCGGCATTGCGAGTATATCGCTACATGAAGGGTATGCGAGATAGCTAAGGACCAATAACGTCTTCTGCATTGAACAAAATTGTGAAAAAATTTGAAGCTACAGGTTCTTTGGCATCACGTCAAAGAAGTTGACGTTCCTCAACTGCAGCTGCTGTTGTGGACAGTGGAGCAGACGGTGCAAGCCATGTCGGCGGTTGCTGCACATGGGGAGTGCAGTACTCGAGAAGTTTCAAGGCAGACAGGAGTGTCGCATGGAAGTGTCTGGAGAGCGCCGCGAGTAACTTTGCAACGGTATCCCTACAAGTTGCAACATAACTAAAAACTGAAACCTCCTGACTTCGACTCTCGCCAACATTTTGCGAATTTGGTCTTCAATAAGATGGAAGAGCAGCACGACTGGCTTCACACTGTGCTTTGGACAGATGAAGCACATTTCACACTCTCGGCGCTGTTAACACCCACAATTGTCGAGTGTGGACCACAGAAAATCCACATGCATTTGTTGAGGTACCCTTGCAACAGCCTAAAGTGACAGTCTGGTGTGGATTCACTGCTGATTTCATAATTAGTCCATTTTTTTCGAGGAAGTCACACAGACAGGCTTCCAAACAGTTTCTGTCACCGGTAAGCGATATCTAGCACTGTTACAGAACAGCATTATTCCTGAACTGCAAGCGCGACAGGCACTCCAAACAGTCACCTCTATGCAAAATGGAGCACCACCTCATATTGCTCTGCCTGTGCAACCCCTGCTACACTCAACATTTGGGGAAGATCGTATTATCAGTCGCTACTTTAATCACGCATGGCCTCCAAGATCTCCCGATCTCACACCCTGTGACTTTTGGCTGTGGGGCTTCTTGAAGTCAAAAGTGTACAGCGACCAACCGGCATCACTAGCGGCACTGAAAGATGCCATCCGCCAAAATGTGTCTGCCATAACGCAAGAAATGCTACTAAATGTTGTGAATGGTGTGGTGACTCGTCTCACAGCTTTACTTCTGAATGATGGACAGCACATTGAACATTTACTGTAGTAAGTACTAATTAACTGTAATTAATCTGACTTCATTAATCATTGTTTCATTTGTATAACATCTTTTGTTGCAATAAAACACTATAACGCCATCTGTTGGTCGCCAACAGAACTATTTTTTTTTCATTGCCACACAAAACCCGGTTTCTTTTCCATCCGTTTGTTGCAAACCGCATCTTTGTATCGTGATTCGTTTTCGAATTATTCATTTTTAAAATTCGTCCTGACTTTTGGATCACCCTGTATATATATATATATATATATATATATATATATATATATATATATATATATATATATATATATATATATATATATATATAGTTGCTATTAATTTTTTAATATTCTTCGTGGAACACAATATTTCAATTTATTTAAAAGCATTAAATTGATAGATAGTTGAACTTCCATCTTCAGTTCCATCGAAATGTTTTGTTCCTGAACGAACAGTTGATTTAAGTCACCGCCTGATGACGTCACTAGAGAGTGGTCTGGCATTTTTAGCTACAGAGGGTGATGGTTGTGAATGTGGTTCCCTACTCAATAAACGGGTACCTATGGCACATGTGAATACTGAGGAAGTCGGACTCCGCACTAGGGATGGGACCTTGTTATTTTTCTTGTACTTTGTATGTACTGAGTACAGTTAGGGATGGGGCTTTGTTACTTTTTTTGTACTTAGTACGTACTGAGTACAGTTACTTTTAAAGTAACAATTATTTTACCGATTACATTTCGTACTTGTTACAATTTCTTTTGTACTGCCATCTATCGGATTAAAATATAATGATAATTTTTTTTAAATTTTATTAATAAATTGAATAAAAACTAAATTAATAATAAATAAATTAATAATTAATTAAAACTAAATAAGTAGATCAATAATATTTTATATAAAACCATAAAATTAATTAATATAATTAATGTTTATTTAAATTATTATCATTTATAAATAAGCATTCACTTAAATATTAATGAAAAGATCTATAAAAATATTTCTTATTATTTATGCAACATTTCAGTAATGGCAAGTTTTTGTTTTTCCTCTAATGCTTTAATTTCTAGTATGAGGCAAATAAATATAAACTGTTTATCTACAAACTGATTTTTTTGGTAAAAAAATTGTAAATTTCTAAATCTTCTTAAACGTAATTCATTCAATATAAAAATCATGACATTTTATTATTTGCATTTATTTTCAGAATTTATATGCGTTATAAGTAAATTTTCCAATTATTCAATCGTAATTTTCAAAGACTTCCAATGTTAATTAAAATATAAAATTAGATGAGATAATATAATTTCAATTTTTCAACCTAATCAGCTTAATTTTTTATTAGAATTTAGTAAGACTTTCCAATTATGTAAATGAATTTTTATAATTAACTTGTAAATATTTTGCAAAGAATTGTAAAGTGGGAAGTTGAATCAATTACAAAGAGGTTTTATTTTACATTAAACAAAGAGGTTTTAATTACAAAATTACAGCAATTAATCAGAAAAATCAACAAAAATTTAATTTCCTTTATTTTTCTATAATTAAACATTAACGAAACAAACATAGTAAAATTTTTTTATGTACAATAGATAATAATTTTTATTATAAAAGACGTTTACTTGTTTTTTATTTTTATGTAGTAGATAAACCAGTTTTTTCTAAAATAAAAATTGCAATAACTCACATATCTTGTTTCAGTTTCCTGAAACTTAATCAATTTATGGTTAAATAAAGTAGCTTTGCAATTAAAACTATAGTTTTCATTATTAATATATTAACATAATTAATATATTAATAATGTTTAAGTAAACATAATTATTTTATATTAGATATAGTTGAATAAAATTTCAATAACTATCAAAAAATGTAAAATAGTTTTACCAATAATCTAAATGTTATAATGTATTAAGGTAAAATATTGAGAAACAACGTTTAATAAAAAATGGAGGAACAAAAATGCATACATTTTATTTACATCAATCCATAATTTAAGAAATAAACATGACAGTAACACATGATGGTATAAATAAAGATAATGTAAAAATTAACTTAATTAAAGTTTTTTTTCATTTCGAATTTTTAAACTAAAATGAATTAACTACCTTCTTTAGTTTTAAATCAACATTCTCATTATCTGAATAAAAATAAATCGTATGGTAAAAAATACAAAAGAACATATTTTATAAAAGTTTAAATTCTGTATATTTACAGTAAAATATAGTGAAACTAAAACATGGTTGAATAAAAAATAAACATATTTATATGGAATTATAATGAAAAATATGCATAGTAAAAATAACAATGGAAGTATGTAAGCAGATTTATATAATTTAAATATTTTTTTAATTTAAGAAATCTGACCTTATTTAAGGTTCAAATAAATATGTTATATATGTTCATAAAATAAAATTTTTAAAAGAAATGAAAACAAAAATAAAATTTAATAAAAATTGCTAAATACATAACAAGAATATCATGCTTTTCTTATATTTAAAAAAAACGTCATATATTTGAAAAAGAACTACAATCACTGAAACGAAATAAAAGTACATGCGTATTTTATTTCGCAATATAAATTCCTATCTCCCTCTCCAACCCAAAGAAATCTTTCAATTCCCAAGTATCCCTCTTCTATTTACCCAGTTAAACCTACTGTCATTTCCATTCTCCCACCCAGCCTCCCTACCATAAGAAGCTACCATAATCTCATAATTCATCTGTTTGCATCGATATATCGATGATATTGTTACTTGTACTCGCTCTGTCATTGGCTCTTCTGTACTTGTTACAGAAGAGCCAATGACAGAGCGTAATGCACACTTATTACTTTGTAACAAGCAAGTACAAAGTAATAAGCAAGTACAAAGTAACAAGCAAGTACAAAGTAATAAGCAAGTACAAAGTAACAAGCAAGTACAAAGTAACAAGCAAGTACAAAGTAACAAGCAAGTACTCATGTACTTGCTTGTTACTTTGTAACAACCACGTACTCACTTGTTACTTTGTTACAACCACATACTCACGTACTCGCTGATTACTTTGTAACAAGTACGTGCTCAAGTACTCGCATAGTCTTAGAAACTGGTCAAGTACATTGTACCTGCAACTGTCTGAGGATACTCGAACTCGCGCTGACTTTGTTACTGGAAGTACTGAGTATTTGGAAGAAAAAGTACTGATTACAGGTTGTTACATTCAAATATTGATTACAAAATACTTGTTACAGGTATTTCTTCCCATCCCTAGTTAGTGGCAACTGCTCAAATACATGTTTAACCTTGTATGAACATGATATTTCTTGCACGATCTTGATTATCTTGTCAAACCTGACTCCATGGTTAGTAACCATTTTACTCCTTTTTTCCTTCCGCTGGCGGAGAGTTACATTATTATGGTTTAACCAATGACATGGGAAGAAGAAACAGATGTCATACCGCTTAACCAATGACAAGTTGGTAAATAAAATCTAGTTCTTTAACTCAGATGTGGAAAACTTTTATACTTGCCATTTCTCTATTGGATTCCTACCTACTTTCCTTATTTTTTCGTTAAGAAAGAAATCTATTTTTTAGTTTGCATTAAATTTTCAGTCAAATATGTCATTGAAAAGAGTGTCTAATTTTGATAAATCATCCTGTGTTAAAAAGCTTCGTTTTGATGACGAAGTGAAAGTTCATGAAAATGAATTTACGCCTAAATTTCCACCCAATTATTTTCACTTGGGAGGTGAAAATTTCGTCTTTGTTTCCTACTTTGCTAACCAAGTTCGCATCCATCTAAGAAAGTATATACGTCATGAATCCGGATATCTTCAGCCAACTAGAATGGGATTAACTCTTTCACCATGTGCATGGGAATACCTCACTAAAGAAATGAATATTCTTTTATGTGACTTTACATCAACATCTAGTCCTGTGTTAATACGAGACAGTATTTTGGTCGCACCAGTGACTACTTCTGAAAATTCTTTTAACGTATCTTTGCAACGGTATTTTTTGAAGAAAGACTTTTCCCGATGTTTCTTACCAGATATTTGCCTTCTGACTGAAAATGAATGGGAAAATTTAAAAAAGATACGTAATGATGTATCGACCTGTGTCACAACTCTTCTTCTCAACCGCCTGCTACGTTATTCAATTTTGAAAGGAAAGCTCCGGTGTCTCCTACAGCTCTTGTGTCACCAACAAATATTCTACAATCTGATGTGGAGTTGACGCTCACAACATCATTAACTGAACTGCTTCAAAATCATTTTGCTGAACAAATGAAAAATGTATTTACCTGTTACGGTTGTTTAGTAAGTTATGAAAATTAACTTGGTCATGAGTGTTCGACTATGAATTATAATGATAGACTTATTCAATATGAACAACTAGCATTGTTTTCTATTGACTTTGAAAAACTAGCACTTGACTATGTAAACCAAAATGCAAATTTTGTAAACTATATAACCAAACATTTTTTGTTGAAGCTTGATATGATCATGTTGTTAAAAAATGCTAAGGATTTATACATAGCATCTGATCCTACTTCTGTACACATATGTTAATAATAAATTATTTTTATTTTAATATGTATGTCTCAAATTATTTTACATGTAACAACAGAATTCTTAATATATTAAGATCATATATATATATATATATATATATATATATATATATATATATATATATATATATATAATGAATTTTATAAACTTTTAGTTCTTTTTTAAGTAATTTGATAAATAATTTCTGTTATAAAATTGCTATATATATATTAGTAAATAGTATATTTCTATCAGTTAGTCATCTTGCTGTGAATGTGAAATATACTTCCTTTTTTCTTTTAAGATTTATATTATTATGGAAATTGAATAAGCTTATAAAACACCGAAACACCCAGGAAGCTTAGGTGGTATTGATAGTCTTTATCGTGCTACTAATAAGAAATATTCTAAGCGTAAAATCAAAGATTTTTTAGAAAATAAATCTTCATATACATTGCACAAACCTGTAAAGAAATCATTCATTAGAAATAGAGTTTTAGTAAGTGGTATGAATAAGCAATTCCAAGCAGATTTAGTTGACATGCAATCCTTATCAGGGTATAATAATAATTACAAATACTTATTGACTTGTATCGATATCTTTTCAAATTATGCATGGGTGATTGCCTTAAAAGATAAAAAAGCTGAATTCATATTGTTAGCTTTTAAAAAAATATTTTCAGAAAGAATTCCTTACAAGATTCAAACAGATGCTGGGAAAGAATTTACAAATAAATTAATTCAGAGGTATCTTAAAAAAATGAAAATTGGCTTTTTTACCACGAATAATAATACTAAAGCTTCTGTTATCGAACGTTTTAATAGAACATTAAAAACAAAAATGTGGAAGTACTTTACAGAATATAATACCAAGTGCTATATTGATGTAATCAATGACTTAGTGAGCAGTTACAATCACACATGGCATCGTAGTATTCAGACAACACCTGCGTCTGTTACGAAAGAAAATGAAAAAGAAATCTGGAAAGTTTTGTACGGAAAAGAAAGAGCTGTAAATAATAAACCGAAGCTGAAGATTGGAGATAAAGTAAGAATCAGCAGAGAAAAACTACTTTTTGAAAAAGGCTATGAGCAAAACTGGACCACAGAAATATTTACTATATATGAAATTATCAACAGAAGTCCTATCGTGTATAAATTGAAAGATTTATTAGGAGAAGTTATCAAAGGTACGTTTTACGAACATGAACTCCAGAGAATATCTGATTCGGGCTATTATGCAGTAGAGAAAGTTTTAAAAACCAGGATGAAACATGGAAGAAAGGAATATTATGTCAAATTCCAAGGTTATCCTGAAAAATTCAATACTTGGGTACATGATGTACAAATAATATAAAAAGATGTTAACCATTATATGTTTTTCAGTCTAGAGGATGTCTTTTTACGTGACACTGGTTAGTGACAGTTCTATGAACTTTCCAGAAAATAAAATCTCTCACTTCACTACGCAACTCCCCTCTCTAATAACTCTAAACGGGGAGTGGGAAATTGGACTAATTGCTCTAATATATCCTCATACTTGGTATAACATACGAAATGATAACAATTTATTTGGCTTTGATTTAGGTGATGGTAAGTTAGTTGGTCGCAGAATACCTCCAGGTTGTTATGAACATGTTCCCGATATTATTAAAGCAATGCACATAACATCGCATAAAAATAAACTGGAATTATCCTATAATAATGTCACTAAAAGAATTAAAATTAAAACTTTGGATAAAGTAAAGATTGTACTTCATGAAAGAATCGCTCAGCTACTTGGATTTGATACAGGTGAATACAGTGGAGTCAATGAAAGTCCTTATATCGCGGATGCTTCATTTCCAGTTTTTTATTTATACAGCGATTTAGTGGAACCTCAAATTGTTGGGGATATTCTTGCTCCACTACTGAAAATAGTGAAAGTAGAAGGAAAAGATGGTGAAATTATAAATGCTCATTTTACTCGCCCACACTATATTCCAATTATTCGTCAAAATTTTCAGACAATTGAAATTAGTTTAAGGCTCCATAATGGTGAGTTAGTACCATTTGAAAGAGGAAGAGTTATAGCCATAATACATTTTCGAATGAAGCAAATAGTTTAAAATATAATACATCGCAGAAGATTTTCTCATTTAGTTGCTGCATTTTGAAGAAGATGTATGTCCCATATGAGTGTTGTGTGAAACAATTCGAAGATTATTATTCCAATCAAACAGGAAATGGGTTTCCTTACTATAGAGGGCAATCATTACAAAAAGGTTATGGAATTGGAGGCTGGTTTAAAAATTTATTCCGTTCAGCATTACCATTTTTGTCTCGTGGAGCAAAAGTGGTTGGAAGAGAAGTGTTGAGAACTGGTGCTCAAATAGCGAATGATATAATTGAAGGTCAAGATTTTCAAAAGTCTACTGAATTAAGAACTAAAGTAGCTGGTAAAAATCTAGCAAAGAAAGTAATTCGTAAAGCCAATGATATGCTAGGTCATGGAAAAAGCTATAAAAGAAAACGTAAAATTCAAACTCGTAACACTTCCTTGAAGACTAAGAGAGCGAAAGGACGCGATATATTTGATCCTTAAAAATGACTTTTCTTCTTAAGAATTCACCAGAATGTACAAAATCGGAATTAAATTTATTTTCTCTCCCACCAACTCAAACTGTTATTGAAAAAGGACATTGGGTTCAATTCCACCCAATTGTAAATATTTCCGACAGTGGACCAATTGAATTTGTTATATCTGGAAATGGGGAAGACTATTTGGATTTGTCCCAGACTCAAATATATGTGAAAGCAAAGATTATTAAAAAGGACGGCAATTCCTTATCTGATAGTGATAAAGTAGGACCGGTAAATCTATTTTTACAGTCTCTCTTTTCTCAAGTGGATGTCAGCTTAAATGAAAGAATAATTTCTTCAAGTAATAACACGTATGCTTATAGAGCAATGATAGAAACTTTATTGAACTATGGTTATGATAGTAAAACTTCTAACCTCTCATCAGAGATTTACTATAAAGATACAGCAGGTAGATTGAATATACATGATGATGAAAAAGCGTCTGAAAGTAATGAAGGATTCATTAAAAGAGTTGCATTATTTAAAAAAAGTACAACAGTTGATATTGTTGGGAGACTTCACGTTGATTTATTTAATCAAGACAGACTCTTACTCAATTTAGTAGATTTAAAAGTGAAACTAATCAGAAGTAAACCTGAATTCTGTTTAATGGGTATTGGTGATTATAAAGTTGTATTTGATCATATATCATTGTTTATAAGGAAAGTACGTGTTAATCCCGCTATAATACTTGCTCATGGGAAAGCTTTAGAAAAATCCACTGCGAAATATCCCATTAACAGAGTTATTTGCAAAGTTTTTTCTGTACCAAAATCTAGTTATTCTTTCGTCCAAGATAATGTTTTCACTGGACAAATGCCTAAAAGGTTGGTATTAGCTTGTGTTGATAACGATGCATTTAATGGAGACTATACGAAAACTCCCTTTGACTTCAAACACTACTTTATGAATTTCCTGGGAGTGTACATAGATGGTCAACCAGTCCCTCATCAGCCCTTAGAATTGGATTTCGAAAATGAAGGATACATAAGAGCATATCAAAACTTATTTTTAAACAAAGGTGGCTTATTTATTTCAAGAGATTATTTTGCAAAAGCGTATGCACTATTTTTATTTGACTTATCTCCTGATCTTTGCGAAGGAGAACATTTTAATCTAATTCGTCATAGCAATTTAAGGATAGAGGCCAAGTTTGCAAAACCATTAAAACAGACCATTTCTTTCATAGTTTTTGCAGAATTTGAATCATTGATTGAAATTAATAAATCTAGAAATATATTATTCGACTTTGGTAACTAATGTATGCATCGCAAATTCAACAGATTTTAATCGGAGATATTTATACATCACGTTATTTCTCTGGAGTGTTTGCGGCAGATCAACTTCCATCAGTAAAGGACAACATGGCTATAGTTGTTAATACTGATACTCATGATAAGGAAGGTTCTCATTGGCTAGCTATGTTTATACAAAATAAGCGAAAATTGGAATTTTTTGATTCTTTTGGACTATCACCTTATTCTTATGAACCATATATATCAAATTTTGCTAAGCAATTTCAGACAGTGGAATGGAATGAATGCGCTCTTCAAAGTATTACTTCAAATGTGTGTGGACAGTATTGTATGTTTTTCATTATAAAACGAAGTCAGGGATTTACTCTGAGATATTTGTTACAACAAATGTGTAAAACTAAGAAAAATGATTTTCAAATGTATAGCTATTTTAAAAAAAGGTATGGTGTAAATATGATTTTCAGAAGTTGAAATAAAAAATTAATTTTTTTACAAATGTGTCTTTTCTTAGAAAGTTTTAATTACATTTACATTAAAAAATAAAAAGATTTTACTGAGAACCATTTATCTGTTAACTAAAATGAATGATTTTTATGACTTCAAAAATTATTATTATTATAATGTAAAGAAATATTTAAAATGCAACAAGCCTTTTTTTTTCCAAAATTTAGTTTTATTATTTCTTCAAAAAATATTACAAACTTATCCAAGACATTGGTTTGGCATACATTATATGTTTTTTCAAAAATTTGTTCTTCACATTCGATATGGGAAAATTGTTTCTTAACAATGCATCGTAAAACATTTGAAATCCTACAGGTTTCACTTTCCTATGTCTAATCAAATGAATGATAAGGTCAACAATATTAGTATGGTATAACTTCTCCACTGATTGCAATCTCCTTTTTAGATGACCAGAAAATGCTGTTTTGGTTATGTTTAAAAAAGTCAATTATAACTTTCGCAATAGCTTTATGGTTTGGTGGAGCAGCATTTAAAATTTCTTTTTCGATAAGGTCCAATTTATATGCATTTGAATCTTCCATACTCAATCGTTCATCATTTTCTTTTTTCACATTGTTCTTCTCAGAATTAATGTCCAACATATCACTGTTCAATTCTTCTGTAGTGGGTATTTCCTCTACGTAATCACTGGTTCTGTGATTGTAAATCAACAACTGACTTCTGGGTAGAGTTTTCTAAATCATTATTTCCATGATTATTTTCAGAATTTTTTGGAAAAATAAGGTTGACATACTTTTGTAATATCTGTAGATATAAGGTTGCTTTTTCGGAATCGTTCAAATTCTTTCTCTTTAAGATATCATTCATTTTCTTATCTAATTCTGATAACTTTTATCGAGAGAAGTCTTGAAATCTATCTTCTGTTACAAGAACAAATTTTTTAATGTGTTCCATTGAATATATATGATAGAGCTATTACTGCAGATGGTAAAAGAAGACTTAAAAAACCTTCTCCCTTTTGGAGTAGTATTCTTCTTTTTTTGTAAAGGGGAATGGATTTCCCACCGAGCTGACGAATAAATTTTTTAAAAGGAATAAGTTTACTTTTTTTATTTTTAGGCAGTCTTACATTCCCCTTCAAAACATTAACTAACAGATTTAATTTCTGAATTGGAACACTTTTTTAAAAGGTTTTGTTTTTTATTGCTTTTAGTTAAGAGCTTCAGAGATTCTGCATGTTTCTTCGCAGACATATTTAACTAAAATGAAATTTATTTTGAGATCTGAACTCTTTAATATAATTCCTAAATGTAATAACCTCCAATAAAGCACAGTGCTTGAAACGCAAAGGATGAAAATGACACTTTTCAAAATGTTTGGGTAGTTGCTCAACTTTTGGACAGCCGAAATCTTCCAAATTATAAATTCTACAGTCTATAATCTTTTCCAAAAAATTTTTTTTCCAATCCCTTTACATAAATTTCAGTATGGTTTTCTATCAAAGAATGTAGTATATGTTTAAGTTTTTCATATTTAACTTCCCCATACTTCCATGGTATGTGATGCAAATTGCGCTCCACCCATGAAAAAACAGGAATATATTTTTTGGGGAAATATTTCTGGGGGGCAGGAAAATATAGTGACCAGTATTTTTATTTTCTACAGTAGAAAAAGCTAATTCTTTTATGATAAAAAAAATTAGGTTTCATTACAAACCCCTCAAAATCAATAACAAGAGCCATGTGTATTCAACGAAATCAGGAAAGAGTGTGTCTATCGTGGTAAGTAGACAACTTGTTTATCCCCTGGAAAAATACCACTGCGCAAGCGCAGTCTCTCATCTGTGTCAGGTTTTAAATCAATGAATACCCATACGCTGGAAATGTAGCATCTTCAAAACTTTTAATGAAAAATTTTGATTTGGATGGATACATTTGCTTAGCAAGACATGCAATTTGCATTTTATCCCGAATATTTTTAAAACAGCACATGTACGAAGAATTTAAAGAAATGTTTCGCATTTCTTTTCCTTTATGAAACATATTTTGAACAATAAAATTGATGGACAGATTTCTATGGTGACTTCCTCTCGTAAATATATTAGATAGAGTTATATCATTGCCTAATTCCGACATTAAGTCATCAATAACTATTAAAGAATCGGTTAGATCATAATTATTGGAGGGTAATCCTTCAACAAATTCTACACCTGTCATTTCATTGAAAATTTTTTGATATACACCATAACACCAGATAGTTTTGGATGGCTTAGGTTTAATAATATCAGAACTTAAAATTCGCTTAACGAAATGAGTTTTCCCACTATTTGATGGGCCACAGATTAATAAGGAGAAAGGGTGTTTCAGATATGGATACTCCATGTCGAATGATGAGATTTTAGATTCATTAAGCTTTTAATGATTCCGTTTCCACATCACCCAAGGGATAGGAATCACGATGCGTTTTTTTTTTTTTTTTTTTTTTTAAAGAAGTTCGCCAAGAGCCATAATTTTCTGTTTTATTTTTACTTTTTAAAATTTTAAATTTAAATAACTTAATTCATCATTATTTTCTTCTGCTTTAATTTTTCTTCATTATTAATGTCACAATGGCAGCGTGCCAAAGTTGTTATTCCATCATCAAGAATGAATCTTTTGTCATCATAAGGACACAGAGAAATTTTGTTACCTTGCACAGTTTGGATATTGTGAGATTTGGATTCAATTCGCTTGAAGACAGCATAATCTCTATGCTTCAAGAGTAAACATCTCTTATAATTTTCTTGTTTTAGTTTCTTTTTAAGGATACATTTTGGTACACCTTTAGCAGTTTTTTTCTCATTTGTCTTGGTCTTTAGAGAGTACATTTTTGCTTTTAAGCCAACAAACTCTGTAATTAATTCCCCATTCATTTAATCTTTCATCTTGCCTAGCACTTTTTTATTTATGTTGCTTTGTAAATAATGGTCTTTGGGATAATCTGAAGTATCGAACATATGAATGTTATTCTTCATATCATCATATATATTTCCTGTTTCTATCTCATAACATAAGGAATCCGTGTCCGTAAAAAGCAACAGAGCCTTATTACCATATTTGGCTTTTATAAAATTATAATGGAAATCAAACATTAATGTCTTTGAAATATCTAATGTACTAAAACCGATATATATCGGTCTATTCAGCAAAAGTGAAGTTATTTTCCTCTCTATTGCCACCAAGTCATTTTCAAAGCACTTAAAAGCATGAAATGATGGAGAAGCTACTAACTTTTTTGCTTTTTTTTCTGTTTGCACTAATTCAATTTTTGTTCGTTTTCCCAAATTTTCCATAGTTTTACCGAATACGGAATTATTGAACAATTTAAAAAGATCTTTTTCAAAATTACTGTTTGCATTTTTTCTTTGCTCAGTGTTAAAATCAATATATTTTTTCATCCACGGACTTTGGTTGAATTTTAACTACTTTCAATCCAAGGGAAACTTAAAGTTTTAAGTTGCGATAATGGACAACATAATTTTTCTTATCCATTAAATTTGGAACTAATTTTTCCACTTTAGGGGTTTTCATATTGAATAATTCAGCAAGGTTTTGGGAATAGTTCGATGTTATGATTTTACGCATATCCTTTTTCTCGGGTTTTTAGGGATAGCAGTTATGGAGATCGTGTAGTTCACAAGGATACTCCATATCCACTTCTAATATGTAACCAATATCTGATTCATCAGATATGTTCAGAAAGTCAATATTAGAAGGCTCAATCCATTCAAAATTTCCAGTTGGTAAATGTTGCGACATAGCCCAAACATATAGATTGTTGGCATCCAAATAAAGAATATATTTATTTGGTTTCTCTGGGTCGTAATCATTCGAATCAAGGAAAGGATTATTAGCCTTACTATATCGATGGTTGATCATTGCAGTACCACCTCTGATCCCTTTTTCAACAAATAGATGCATGTCTGGATCTGTTAAAAACTCTAATTTTACACCAGTCATTTTGAGACATGCTTGCCATGCTAACCCTGGAGCGGTAAATGAATGGCAAGGGTCTAAGTTATAAAAATTTTGACATACATTTCTGAAATTTTGAAATACATCAGCTAGTAGGAGAATATCACTTAAGATATAGAGGTTATGATAGTCACCTAGGGTTTTTAAATTAAATGTTTCCCATACTTTCTTCACTCCTTCATACTCTTCTTCTGTTAAATCTTCTTCACTTAAACTATTGTAAAAATATTTTTTTGGAGGTAGAGTTGTTTCTTCAAATTTCTCAAAAGAATTAAAATATTCATAAGGGTAACAGCCTTTTTTTAGTAAAAGTTCAGCATTATCACCGAAATATGAAGTAGACAGAGAGAAGTTGGTTTTGGGTAAAGCTTCAGCAAGTTTTTCCAGAGAAGCATTTAAAAATTGTAGAGAATCTAAAAATCTGAGATTATTTATTGAAAAGAATATATATTTTTCAGAATTGGTCAGGATACATTTAGTAGATTTATCTTTAAATTTACCAACAGACTTCATTATTAAATGACTATCAAAACCTCGAAGATTGTGAAATATTATTGGGATAAATTTCTCAGTTTTAAATTTTAAGTTACATTGATTATGTGCTGCACCCCTGTATTCAACAGTCAAATGATCATGATCACGGACCTTATCATTTTTAAAAACTTTCTCACATATGTGACATATTTCAGCTTTCGCGAAATTATTCTCATCTTGTTTAGACATAATAATTGGAGTGTTTTTTGTAATAAATTTCATTAACGTTTCCTCAAGATGAAATACATCAGCTAAAAATAATTCGACAGCTTTTTCACCCAGATAAATTTTTGGAGGCTGAAATAATTTCCCTTTTGAGTCCACCACGATAAATGCATATCCGCATGGTACATGAGAAGATATTGTGTAAGATTCTGGCATGCAGGTATGAACTTCAGGGAGAATGCATTCAAAGTCTGCATATATTGTATAAGGGACAGTAAACTGATGATGAAAATTCTGAAATTGCAAAAATTTATTTTCCTCTGTAGGCATTTTTATTTATTGTGGGCCGTTCGGTTCACATATTTGAATATGGGCATCAAGCGTCTCTTTCTTGGTCAAACGATGCAAGCAATAATTACAGTAAAATGACTCATGCTGATGATTTGATAAATCTCCAAGCAAATGACTCATAATTTTAATCAGGCAATAATGTTTTTTGCTCATTATTTGAAATTAGCATAAGATTGACATGTCTAGCATATTTTGCTGTAGTTATTCGAAGGGGAAAAACTTCTTTTTCCCAACCAAAAACATTTACCGAAATTTTATAATTTTTTTCAAATTGAGCGATTTTATTTACGGCAACAGGAAAAGTGATACCTTCAACATTCAATTCTCCTTCATATTGTTTATAATGCGTAATGCGCACAGCATGATCTTCTACGGGGTGAAGAGAAGCTAAAATACTCCATAAAAAACACTTTTGTTCATAATTTTTTATGTTAATTACAGCATTTTTTTAGCAATGGAGAGGATGGTAATGGTAAATAAGAATTTCCTGCAAGTGGTTCATATATACATGTCTTCAACTCAAGAAATTGAATTTTATCAATTTCCCAACCACTGCCACGTTCCATAAATTCTTCAAAAGAAGAATGAATTTTTGAAAATGCCTCATTGATAAAGGAGGTCACTTCATCACCTTCTAAAGTTTTTACGCATTTAGAACGAAAGTAAGATGTGCATATTTCATCCTCTTCCCCAATTTTGCTCCTTATAAATTTAATTTTCACATTCGTATACCATTTAATACCATGTTGAGAACGAGCTTCGTTTTTAATAACACTCTCAGTTTCTACTTCTGCATTTAGTAAAAAAACTTTGAGGTCTTTCTCATTTGCAAGAGTAGGATAAATGATATGCTCTTAAAATTCTCTTTCCATATTTTACTTTGGAGGATTGGGCGCAGGTTGATGGTACTGATGTAATTGAAACAGAATTATTTTCTGAAACTGAGGTGCATTAAATTTCCGGTACTTGGCCTTCACCAGAATTAATTTTTCTCTTTAAATTGGTACATCTGACGGCGTTTAAGAGCATCAGATCGTGAAAAACGTTTTCCACAGTTATCACAAATATTGTTATTATTACTTTCATGCCTAGACTGCTTATGTCGTTTTAAATTTCTTAAACATGTAAATTCTGCTGGACATATTGAGCATTTAAACTTCCCTTCATCTTCTCGAAATGTCGAATCAAGATCTGCGAAATCCATCAAAGTTTTAATTTGGGTGTTCAGAGGAAATTCAGTATTATTTAAAAATTCTTCATCGGAATCCATTATTAAAATAAAAATTCAACGATCTTCTTTTTAATTAAAATATATATATTTGCATTGGAAATTGGGTTCAATTTTTACAAGAAAGTAAAATGTAATTTTATAAAGAATTTGAAATTAAATATCACAATGTGACTAATTTTCGGTTAATTAAAAGGACTCATTAAATCAGTTTGGTTGTTACTAATTCACTGTTCATTACCAAAAAGATTTTTTTAAAATAAATCCTATAATACTTGATTTTTGACAATGAGTTACACACTTCACAAAATAAGGAGAGTTTCTTAGAGTTACTTCCTCTAATTAAATCAAATAATCGAAATGCTGTCATGCAATATCAAATAAAATGTCACATACCATAAGTCAACAGAAGCTGATGAAGAATCAAAATACACAAATTTAAACTGGAGATAAGTTTAATAAAAGAAAATTTTTTTTCTTAGCAGAACGAAATGGTCAATGGTATATCCAAAAGCGAAGTGATAAATGCGAAATAAAAATTAAAACATGCCTAAGAACTATTTTTTTAATCCATTCGCTATTGGTTAAGAGTTATGACATCACTTTCTTTGGGTCATTCCATAGGCTGTAACAAAATAGAGTAACACTCTACATGCGGAAGGATTAAGGAGTGAAAAGGCTGCCTAGAGGCATTAGGGGAATTTTATCCCAAAGCCCATAGGCAACTATGGACATAAAAATGAAATTCCCAAGCAATCAGGGAAAGGAGTGGTTATATGCATTTGGGGGAATTTTACCCCAAAGCCCATGGGCAACTATGGACATAAAAATAAAATTCCCACGCAATAAGGGAAAGGAGTGGCCGAACATAAAATTTGATTCTGCAAGGTTCATCCTGATCGTAAAATATTCAACACAAAAATTTGAACTGTGGCCACTTGCTGAAATAAAATAAACGTTGCCATCGCAGCGAACTTAATTTTAAAAATTAAACTATTATTAATAATATAAATTTTGCTAAAGTTTATGCATTAGGATGTGAATAACTCCACTTGTGATTATTTCATATTTTAACAATTAGTTCTGACATTCAAATAATTCTAGCTTTTTTAAATTTAATACAATTAGGAGTCAAACAACCCAACTTGTAATTCATATGAAATTTACCTATTTTAAGTTTCAGCTATTACTGTTGCCACTCAAAAGTGTTATTAGTGTTGCCACTTAAATAATACTAATTTCAAAATTATTACAAGCAGGAGTCAAACAACTCAACATTCAGAATTTGACAACTTGTTATAATTTTGAATTTTAAGTATGACTGTTGCCACTTATAAGTAATATTAATGTTGCCACTCAAATAATAATAATTTCAAAATTATTACAAGCAGGAGTCAAACAACTCAACATTCAGA
>JAJQOW010000977.1:17500-70477 GCA_037975125.1 Latrodectus hesperus | reverse complement strand
CTATGCAGATTTTAAAAGTAAAATTAAACACCATCATAAACAAGGTATTAAAATGATACTATATAACATTTGTAATTTTTCATTATTTACAATAAACTTTAATTCCAAGAGTTACTATAAATGATTAAATAAAAATAGTGGTTTTCAATGATACTTGGGAGATTATATACATGTTAAAAGATAAACTAACATAAAATAATAGTCTGTTCTTTATGAAAAATTATTTTTCACAAAACTAAATTATGGTTGGAAATTAGAATTTTTGAATGAATTCAAACATTTTAATTCTTTATAACCTTCTAAATAATTATTACATAAAATGTCAATAAATCAAAAATAAATATGCAAACGTGGAATTAGTTCATTACGGGAACAAAATTAACTTTTTTAATCAAACTATTATTTGTTTAAAAGATTCAATAAATTCTCTGAGCAATAAGTATTAAATTAAAGAGAAAATAACATTCATAAATAGACATCGTGTTTAAAAACAAAATTTTCATTTCAATACAATGCTTACCATTTCCTCATTGACTTTGTTATGCTTTTTTACATGGAACAGAAATTCACCTTCTAGAACGTTTGCACTGGTTCTTTGTTTACTGTCGTACAAGGTTGCCAATAATATCAGGGTTGCTAGGGAAAGTAAAATGAAGCCAATAACTGTTCGAAACTCCCTGCACACATTTATTTTTGGCGCCAATAATGTCCAAAGAACTCACATCTTTTATAAGTCGCACACTAAGCAAACTTATTCTTTTTTCATTTGTATTCTGATGAGGCAAGTATTTTTTATGAAAGGTTATTTCCTTACTATTTCTTTTCGTTATTTTTCTGTTCATTTTATATAAATAAGTTTCTCATTGTGTAGATATATTCACCATTACATCGATGAAATAACTTTTTCAATATAAGAAACTTTCCTTTTTTCATCCTGCGTGAATTTATTTGACTTAATCTTTCCGCTTCATATTTCAATATACCATTTAATTTTGTCAAGAAATTAATTTAAAATACAATAAATAGATATAAAAAGATTTTTTTTTAAAATCTATATCACATTTTTTAAACTCTACTACAGAAAAAAATCACAACTTAAATTACCCTAGAGAATATTGAAAATCAAATACTGAATATTTAAAAAATTATTTATTTGTTTTCGTTCTTCAGAATACAGCATGAATGACTATATCTGTTGTCCGCAACTTAATCAAAAAAGTTTACAATGTGAAACTTATCAACATTTCTATTCTTCGTGATTATTTCTAAACATTCACATGGATGAAACTTAAAAAGTGTAAACTGACAAATAGAAGCTCATTTTTCTATTGCAAAGCGTCTTTGTATTAACTTCATTTAAAACATAGTCGATTATAGCATTTTTCGAACACTTCTTTAGAAGCAAAATATTTTGTAAGCATTGTGGCATCGTACACAGAAAATTTCAGTGCCTTACTACCTCCATTCCGATAATCAGAGAGGCGCTCCGTGGCTGAGTAGTCAAAGCATCACTCCGCTAATCGTTTGAGAGCGTAGGAGTGTGGGTTCGATTCCCACCGTAGCCCTGGGTATTTCTTTGTTATCTTCTGTGTTTGTACACCTGTCATTGTGCTATTTGTCCTATTATCGACTAAGACTTACAAGCGGATCTCAAGAATCAAGCATACAAGTCTGAATATATATAATGTAATAAGTAAATATAAAATAAGATAATCACAGACATGGAAAGAATAACATTAAGGACTGTATGACCTTGACATTGTTTTTAACTTTTTAATTTCCGAACCATATTGAAATTGAGCTGTATTGTTAACTATACGGAGAAATTTATTAAAATATTTCACAAGTTCTATTATGACTAGACCTTCACTTTTTGTAGATTTCGATAATTCTTAAGAATAATTTATCTTCGTTAGAAATTTACTTTTAAATTTTTTTTTAAAATTGTCTCAATATTTTGAAGATATACTTAAAACATGAATAATTTAAGAAAGATAAAGAATTTAGAAATTATCTATAAAAAAAATGTTATCGATTGTTTATATATTTATAAATACCAGGAAAATGTTTTTTCATTCTATATATCATAGGTTTTTCTTATTTTTATAAATAAAGCTTTATACTGTTTTCAAAAATTAGCAACGTTCACATGGTAGACGAATACTTGGTTTTTTTTGAGGAATCAGTCCAATCCTATTTTAATCAAGAAGCTCTTCTTCTCTCAGAAAAGTTTTGAATTCAGATTTTTTGCAGGTCCAGAAGCTAATTTGAGGATCCTTTCACTCATCCCCACAAACGACGGAAGAGTTCTCAGTTTTCGAATCTTGTACCTTCCCATCTAAACCACGTTGTTTTATCACAAAACCGCCTCAATTTATTTCATTTTTTTCATTGGGTATAACTATTGTGAAATTATATGAATTACATATATTTGCTCTAAACTTCCAATTGCAATATATGAGTCTATGCTGGTGATGAACATACATACCTGAGCTTCATTAGAGAGTCGTTAAATACTTTAAATGAAGTAGGCGACCAAAACACACACAAATAAAAACGAAATAACATTGGATGTAGGAGTATTTCGCACAAAAATAGCTCTGGCAAAGCAAACATGTTGAACTTTTAACAACTACCGGTTCAGATCACTCACACGCACATAATAACAAAGATAATATTTACTATAATTATCCCTATTAAATTAAAAGTATGACTAATAATAGGGTACACACATGAATTTATTGATATAAAATAACAAACTATAATAAAATGCTTTGCGTTTCAGTTAAGGATCTTTTCTGAACATTGTAAAGTTATTAGCTACAATTAAAAGTCATTTTATAAGTAAAAATAAAATTGCAATGTAAAAATATAGTAAAAATATTGACTAAAACAAAAAATCATACAATATGCATTTCATTCCATTTAATCAATTATTTCATAAATAAATATATTTCAGGGTATCTCATTTATAAAACAGGGTATAAAAAAGTTATTAATTAACCTACGTAGTATTATAAATTATTCAGATTATTCAGATATTTAATTTCATATATAATACACTTGATAGATCAAATTAAAGCAATGATAAATAATTATTCAGTTCTTTTTTCCGAATTCTTTATTCAAAATTTTT
The DNA here is from genome assembly GCA_037975125.1 of Latrodectus hesperus. NCBI lineage: Eukaryota > Metazoa > Arthropoda > Arachnida > Araneae > Theridiidae > Latrodectus > Latrodectus hesperus. The sequence goes on along the minus strand of JAJQOW010000977.1, from coordinate 67,341 downwards.
GTTGCATTGATTGGGATGTTAATTAACTAACTGAGAATTATTAATCACTCTCAGCTTTAATTTAAAAGATCTGAAGTCGAGATTAAAGTTTTTAACATATGCACATGAGCAAAATTTTTTACTGTATAAGAACCAATACAGCAAACTTTACGAGTTTTTCATAATTATCTTATGTATATACATTTATTTACATTATTCTCAATTCAGTTAAGAAATTTTTACAGCAAAAGTTTTACTTGTATAAACTTTTTTTGCCACTGAATACAAAACTGTACAATATATTAAGTGATAGTGAAGTAAAATTGAATTAAATAGAAATGCAAATGGTTATAAAAATATATATTAATTCTCTCTCTCTCTCTCTCTCTTTTCTTGATTATTCAAAGTATCGAAAAAACTTAAATTTTTTGAAAAGTATTTTTTGGATAAAAACTTTTTTGTGAATTATCTTCTCTCTCTCAGCATTTTAAAACATAAATTAATGAATATTCTGATACATGATGTGCATATTGTGCTATAATACATTTAAATAATAATTTTTAATGATAACCTCCTTTTTAAGTGATTATCTGTATCTTTAGAACCTCGAAGTAAATACGTTTGCTAAGTCTAAATACAATAAACTTTCAAACATTATTCAATTTCTATTAAGTGAAAAAATGTATTTTTGAAGTACGTGTGTGAAATCAGCGTTCATCTCAACCACACAAGGAAACTCTCACAAGAGCATGAAATCAAGAATTAGAGAACCTGTAGTTATTGCTAAATTTACTTAGTTTAGTGGGAAATTTTAAGATTTTCAGTTTTTTAAGAATATCCTGAAACAGAGATTGGAAGGGATTCCATTTTATTTAATAAATAATCAGATTTTAAACAAATTTCGAAGTTGTAGTTTAACTTTATTTTATTATTTAAATATAGAAATTCAACTTTGAGAAAATTAATACTTTGGAGTTTTAATCAATTTTATTTAATTCTTAAACTAAAAATAGAAACAGATATTTAAAAATTATTAAAAGTTTCATTTTAAGTAGGAATGACAAATACTTAAAAATGTATAAAAAATAGCTAAGTATCACAAATACACAAAATGTAAAGGAAAATTTATAGGGATAACAGCTTTTCACAAGTAAAGGTCTGAACTACTCAGGCACTTTACTGAGTGAAGTTTAGCAACATCTTTACATGAGCTCATGGGTCTGATTCTAGATCAGGGACCCCGTGGAGTGAAGCTCAAATGTTGTTGACAATATTTAATTATGTATAATTTAGTTTTAAAATTCAGAGCCGAAAGGATTCGAAACCGATTGAATTTAATCTTCACTCAATTCCCACAAATTATAACATCACATTAATAAATGATAAAGTGTTTTCAAAATTGACGTGAACATTGATTGAATTTGTAAATTAGGGGATAAATTAGATGGCAATCTCAAATTTCGTTGTATAACATTATTCAAATGAATATCCAGAAATTGAAATAAATTATGCATTCGTAATCTGTGTATGTCAATTGTTCGATTGAATTGTATATTTATTATTGAAAAGGGATTGAGTTTCATAACATTCTAGTGTATTATATGAATTGAAGCAACATATTGTATCTTAACAAATATTCATAAATGTACGGCACAACAATGTAGCTCACGGGTCTGTTTCCACAACAGGGACCCCGTGGAGTGAAGCTCAAGTGTCGTTGCATGAGCTCACGGGCCGGTTTTCACAACAGGAACCCCATGGAGTGAAGCTCACGTGTCGTTGCTTGAGCTCACGGGCCGGTTTCCACAACAGGGACACCGTGGAGTGAAGCTCAAGTGTCATTGCATGAGCTCACGGGTTTGATTTCACATCAGGGACCCCGTGGAGTGAAGCTCAAATGTCGGTGCATGAGCTCACGGGTCTGTTTCCACAACAGGGACCCCGTGGAGTGAAGCTCAAGTGCCGTTGCATGAGCTCACGGGTCTGTTTCCACATCAGGGACCCCGTGGAGTGAAGCTCAAGTGTCGGTGCATGAGCTCACGGGTCTGTTTCCACAACAGGGACCCCGTGGAGTAAAGCTCACGTGCCGTTGCTTGAGCTCACGGGCCGGTTTCCACAACAGGGACCCCGTTGACTGAAGCTCATGTGTCATTGCATGAGCTCACGGGTTTGATTTCACATCAGGGACCCCGTGGAGTGAAGCTCAAGTGTCGGTGCAAGAGCTCATGGGTTTGATTTCACATCAGGGACCCCGTGGAGTGAAGCTCAAGTGTCGTTGCATGAGCTCACGGGTTTGATTTCACATCAGGGTTTGGTTTGTTTGAAGCTCAACGGTCATTTTTTGCACACGAGGGCTAATTAGACCGGGACCTACGTTTTAAAGTGGATTCCGAACCACTACAAACATCCATGCCCAAGGTGGGATTCGAACCCACGAACTGTTGAACCGAAGGCAAGAGCGCTAACCATTCGGCTGCCAGCTCGGCTTTCACATCAGGGACCCCGTGGAGTGAAGCTCAAGTGTCGTTGCATGAGCTCACGGGCCGGTTTCCACAACAGGGACCCCGTGGAGTGAAGCTCAAATGTCGTTGCATGAGCTCACGGGTCTTATTCCACATCAGGGACCCCTTGGAGTGAAGCTCAAGTGTCGGTGCATGAGGTCACGGGTCTGTTTCCACAACAGGGACCCGTGGAGTAAAGCTCAAGTGCCATTGCATGAGCTCACGGGTCTGTTTCCACATCAGGGACCCCGTGGAGTGAAGCTCAAGTGTCGGTGCATGAGCTCACGGGTCTGTTTCCACAACAGGGACCCCGTGGAGTAAAGCTCACGTGTCGTTGCTTGAGCTCACGGGCCGGTTTCCACAACAGGGACCCCGTGGAGTGAAGCTCAAGTGTCATTGCATGAGCTCACGGGTCTAATTCCACATCAGGGACCCCGTAGAGTGAAGCTCAAGTGTCGGTGCATGAGCTCACGGGTCTGTTTCCACAACAGGGACCCCGTGGAGTGAAGCTCAAGGATCGTTGTATGAGCTCACGGGTTTGATTTAACATCAGGGACCCCGTGGAGTGAAACTCAAGGGTCGTTGCATGAGCTCACGGTTTTGATTTCACATCAGGGTTTGGTTTGGTTTGTTTGTCCCTCAACGGTCATTTTTTGCACACGAGGGCTAATTAGACCGGGACCTACGGTTTAAAGTGGATTCCGAACCACTACAAACATCCATGCCCAAGGTGGGATTCGAACCCACGAACTGTTGAACCGAAGGCAAGAGCGCTAACCATTCGGCTGCCAGCTCGGCTTTCACATCAGGGACCCCGAGGAGTGAAGCTCAAGTGTCGTTGCATGAGCTTACGGGTCTGTATCCACAACAGGGACCCCGTGGAGTGAAGCTCAAGAGTCGTTGCATGAGCTTACGGGTCTGTATCCACAACAGGGACCCCGTGGAGTGAAGATCAAATATCGTTGCATGAGCACATGCATCTGGGACCCATGGAGTGACGTTCAAGGTTCTGTAACATAACTTTGAAATTTTAGTAAATAACATACGTAAAAATTATTAACTATACTTTCATATGAAAATTGGTATGAATTGAATAGCATGGGTCCAAAGCAATAACACTGGTCAAAAATTGTAATGATTATAGTTATGCCTAACTCATATTATCATTCAATGCATAATTATAAATTCAGAATTTATTTTTTAAGAATCTTTTGCAAAGGCTCATTCGGAAAACAAAATACTCTGATTTACGCTAATGTAAGTTGCACGATAATCGATTGAAATGTCTACATAAGACACAACATCACGGTACTAAATGAATTTAACCAGAGGTGCCTTATTTCAGACAAAGTCAAAGTAGAAGAATATGCCCAATATATTCTGTAGGAGAGTGCAACTGTGTGAAGAGTGCAACATGAACGATATTAGAGTTAAGATAAAATAAATTTTAAAGTATCAAATCAATTTTAAGATGTACCTGTTGAGAATTCCTTTTTTTTCTATTACATTTACTTCTCTATTTCCCTAATAATTTTCTTATTTGTAAATGTAATTTATTGTTAGAAACTGTTTTTCATAAAATACTACATCAAAGTAGGTAAGAATAAATATAACACACTATGGTGATTCAACCCTGACATTGTCAAAACTCATTTTCTTATTGAAGTGCTTATTTTAGTCAATGTGATACGTAAAATTTCATATTACATAGTTTTATGAATTTGGCATGAAAAGATACTTTTTGTAGATATAACCTATTAAAATATTAATTTTTTATAATTTTTATGACACTAAGCTAAGGTGTACAACTAGTGCAATAACCAAGTATAATATTTTTTCAAATATAATTGTTTTTGAACATCACCATGATTTCATAAATGGTGGTTATATGAAAAAATCTTAATGATAAAACTACTAGTCAAAATGTTATTCATTTAAAATAGATTTGAAACGATTAAAGTAATTGAAATACTGTAAATTTATTTAGTGTTTATATGCTCCACACATCTAAGTAAATTTAGTTATTTAAGTAAATAATTTTACGCATAATACCAATAAATAAAATTAATATGATAATTATAATAAATAAAATTATTATGGATAAAATTTCAAAATATGCAGAGAAAACACATGAAATGATTATAAGAATTATTATGACAAAAAATTAAATAATGTTGTATAAAATGTTTTTATTAAAATTTATTTAGCCCCCTGTGATGTAGTTTTCTCTGTAAGGTGCCAATGCTTAGAAATAAGGAAAGTTAATATTTTGTACGAAACATTAAATCAATCGGGAAAAGTGTATTATGGTAAAAATAAAATAGTAAATGCTATTAGATCAAGTGATTTCTGAGCACTTTATTGAAGTTTTATGCTAAACATGTAATTATTTACTCATGCAAATGGAAAATAAATGTTTAATAAATATTTATAAGTAACTTTTAGCCCTCATTAGATATATTTTTTCATTTTATATACATTTTACGATAAAGTTTTTAGCCAAATGATAAAATATTGTATATAATGCAAAATGTTTTATTTTGTTTGAGAAATATTAGAAAATATATGAGGTAAGAATTTACATAATATTTGAAATTATGTAAAATATATTTTAATTACTTGTTTGCTTAAAACTAAAGTTACTTTTAATTTAATATTTATATTACTTCGTAATATATATACATACATACATACATACACACACACACATACACACACACACACATATATATATATATATATATATATATATATATATATATATATATATATATATATATATATATATATATATATATATATATATTATTTTTACAAATGAGTGGATATAAAAAAGAAATTTAAGTAAATATAAATTTTTACAAAACGTTTCTGTAATATTTTCTGGTAGCATCTGAAAAAAATAACCATTTGAATAAAAAAATAAAGAATTTTTTCTTATAAATTGCTTACAAACCTGGAATGTTAATTATTTTATTGTGATTAGAGAATGATTGATTGATTTTGTGAGGTTTACCGATGCAAGGTCCAATATTGGACATTTCTGCACCGTACAATATTTAAAACTGTAGGTAAAAGTTCTGTGTTAAAATACTAGTCCGATGTATGCAATGGAATGTATTAAAAGTTCAAGAAAAGCATATGTAAAAGGTTATTTTGGCTAAAAATCTTAAATAGAATTCAAGAAACCTATTGCACGTAAAAATGCAAACAAATTTCTATGTGGTTTAAGCCCAAGCAAGTCTGATAAAATTAAATTTGTAGTATTAAAAAACACTATGCGTAAATCATTGAAATTAGGACAGACAATTAAAATGTGATGTACTGTATATGGAACATTACACATGCCACAAACTGGAGCACTACGAGACAAGAATAAGTGCTTGTGTGTAAATCTAGTATGTCCAATACGAAGCCGTGTGAGTTTTACATCTACTCTTCACATGGGAGCAACTGGGAATGGAAGAATGTGGGAGGATATACTATATAATTTATTGTTCTTCTGCAAATCCCATGTTTTTTGCCAGTGGGATGAAATGAAATCTTTGATAATTTGTTTAATGTCAAAAAAGTTAATGCTTTATGCAAAATGTCAGAGGCATTTTTAGCAGCATTATCTGCAAGTTCATTCCCAGCTATGCCAACATGACTTGGAACCCAACAAAACAAGATGTCAAATCCTTTATTCTTCAGTATATTTAAAATATCCAATATTTCCACTATAATTGGATGACATTTATATTTAAAATTGTCTAATTGCATGAGCACACTCATGCTATCTGTATATATACAGTACTTTCGATAAGAGCTGGATTGTATTATTTCTAGAGCACGTTTAATAGCAACAGCTTCAGCTGTATACACAGAATATGATGCATGCAGTTTATAGCTGTAAACTGTATTTCCAACAACAATACCACAACCAACATGACCACTTGATTTTGAGCCATCTGCATATACAGATTTGTGGGAGGAATAATGAGAATGAATGTGTGAAAACATTTGTTGCAAAATAAGGGAAGATGTAACTGATTTATTGTATCCAGTAAAGGGTTGGATTATATTGACAACAGGAATATTCCAAGGAGGAAATCTTAGAGCATCTGTGATTTGAATATGTAAATCAGGGAACTCGGATGAAGACAGGAATGAATTTGTACGCTCATAAAATGGTAATATGTTATGTGGCCGTGCATTATATAGCCTTCTTAAAGAGGGACAAATAATCATCGATTTCAAAGGGTGTTGTGATACTGATAGCATTTTAAAATAAGAATGTAGAGAGAGTTTTTTACGCCTCAGATCTAGAGGTAACTGGTTGCAAATTACATAAAGGCTCTGGACAGGAGAAGTCCGGAATGCTCCAGAACAGATTCGTAAAGCTGAGTGATGAACAGGGTCTAGTTTGCGCAAAACTGATGATCTGGCTGATCCATAAACTACGCTACCATAGTCAATTCGGGATAGAATAACTCACTGATACACTCGGAGTAATGCTTGACGATCTGCACCCCAAGAGGTGTTAGAGAGAACTTTCAGAATATTAATTGATTTTTCGCATCTTTTGCGCAAATCTAAGATATGTGGTAGGAAGGTTAACTTTTTATCAAATATAAGCCCAAGAAATGATATCTGGTTAACTACGGGAATAGTTGTACCTGATATCTTAATTTCTGGATCAGGATGAAGCCTAGTTTTTCTGCAAAAATGGATACAATTGCTTTTACAAGGGGACAAAGTATGCCCATTTTCATTACACCAAGCAACTAGATTATTGACAGCAGTTTGTAATTGCCGTTCAATCAGTCGCATGTTGGAACCTTGGCAAGAAATTTCGAGATCGTCAACATATAATGTTCCATGGACAGATGGTTGCAATACATGAAGAATGTTGCTGATGCAAATATTAAAAACAGTAACACTTAAGACACTTCCCTGAGGAACCCCCTCACATTGGATAAATGGATTAGATAAAACAGATCCTATACGGACATTAAAAATGCGAGAACTTAAAAACTCTGAATAAAAATAGGTAAATTTCCTCTGAAATTAAAATTATACAAAGTTCGAAGAATTCCGTAACGCCATGTCTTATCATAAGCTTTTTCTATGTCAAAAAATATAGACATTAAATGATGTCTCCGTACAAAAGCATTCCTAATTTGTGTTTCTAGGTATGCAATATTGTCCAGAGTAGATCGACCTTTCCGGAATCCACTTTGATAAAGGGATATGTACTGATTGTCTTCAAGTACATAAACAAGACGGGCATTGACCATACGCTCCAAAGTTTTAGCAAGGCAACTTGTGAGAGCAATTGGACGATAGTTTTGAGGATTAGTTGGATCTTTCCCAGGTTTAAGAATTGGAATAATAATTGCTTTGCTCCAAAGACTGGGATAGACATGTTCATTCCATATTCTATTGAATAGAAGAAGAATGTTTATTAAAGATTCATGATTAAGATGACAAATCATCTTATATGAGATACCATCTGGTCCCGGACTAGTATTTTTAGTTTGGGACAGGGCTCTCTGCAGTTCCAGCAAAGAGAAATTGCAATTATATGGATGTATGGCTTTTTCATGAAACTTTATAGGTTTCTTTTCAGCTTGCTCTTTGGTTCTGAGAAATTTAGGATCATAAGAGGCTGGACTAGATACCCTTGCAAAAGTTTCACCTAAAAGATTGGCAATATCATATTGAGAAGAAATTGTGTCAGCTCCTGTGTGTAGTATTGGGATAGAGAAGTCCCGATATAAACCACTGGAAGCTTTAACTTTCTTCCACAACTCTTTGCTGGAAGTTGATGATGTGATGGAGGAAACATATCTTATCCAAGATTCTTTTTGACTATTTCTCCGTACTCGACGAGCAAAAGCTTTAGCTTTTTTGAAAGCCATGAGGTTTTCCGTGGTAGGGCACTTGCGAAAAACAGTCCACAACTTTTTTTGTTTTTTGAATGACATTTGGCACTCATGGTTCCACCATGGTTTATGATATTTGCGGGGAATTGGGGAGCGCTTGGGAATTGTGTTTTTGGCAGCATCTAGAAGTGTATCAGTCACTTTTTGCACAGCATCATTGATATTATCAATTCTAACCATGCGGTCAGTAATCGCAGCTAATTGAGTGTAGAGAGACCAGTCTGCACGATGATAAGAAAAAGAGGAGAGAAAGACTTGTGGTCTGCTTATACCAGTTTGATTTATAATTAAAGGAAAATGATCGCTGTTATATAAGTCCTTATCAACATTAAGATTTAATGAAGGTAGAATTGATGGAGAGCAAATAGCTAAATCTATTGAGTGAAAAGTTCTTGATGGCTGATGGAAATAGGTTATTTCCGTGGAATTTAGAAGGCAGATATTGTTATTAGAAATGAACTGTTCAATTGTCTTGCCCCGAGGATTCATATTATCACTACCCCATAAGGTGTTATGACCATTGAAATCACCAAGTAAAATGAAGGGTGTAGGTAGTTGGTCCAGCAAACTGTTTAAATCGCTTTCATGGATGATCGCATGGGGAGGTAAGTAAAGGCTACAAATAGTAATGAGAAATGTTGTGTGTATGCGTACTGCAACAGCCTGCAATGAAGTGTTAAGGGATTGTATAGTGCTAGGAATATTACAAGACACAAGAATGCATACACCTCCAGAAACTGAATCATGACTAACATCTTTCCTAACACAATTATATCCACGCAATTTTAAACTGTACTGAGGTTTCAAGAATGTTTCTTGGATGGCAAAACAAACTGGATTATGCAGGTTTATAATTGTTTTTATATCTTCTATATGAGTGCGGAAACCTCGACAATTACAACATGCCACTTTTTATTGTGGAACTAACTAAATCTGAATCGAATAAAAGAATTCACAATATCGAATTCATAGGAAATTTTAGAGTAACAATTGAAACCCTAAGAAGAAAATCTAGCCCATCCCAATGCTATAGATGTCAGGGCTTTTACCATAACTCACGCTACTGCCATCGTCAACCTAGATGCCTTAAATGTGGCGAAAAACATTTTACTAAAGATTGCAATAAACCCAGAGAAAGTGAAGCCAAATGCGCATTATGCGCAGGAAACCACACAAGTAATTACTTAGGATGCCCTAGAAATCCCATCAATATGCAAAACAACATCCCGGTAGAAAATGTATGGGAAAAACGGCAGAAAGAACGTGAGCTTCAACAGGCAGCTCAAAATACACAAATCCCGCCTTTACAACCTTTCCAAGCAACGCCCACTGATTGTCCACTTCAGGCCACGACTCAAGCTTCTACTCAAGCCACGCCTCCTCAGGCTCTAGTATGCGACCAGACAGTCAACTTGGGAAGCATTCTCAATGAACTATCCAAGCAAATTAATAACGTTTTTGTTAATTTTATTCAAAAACTAACCCCAGTCAGCAACGTGAGAGCAAATACTGTTTATGGCTAGACCCTCCATATTAAGAATTGTTACTTGGAACGCCAATGGGCTACGCTCCAAAATCAATGAACTTGCTGACTTCGTTGAAGATTGGAATCCTGACATTATCGGGGTGCAGGAAACTCATTTAAATGCGGGTCATAGGGCCACTTTAACTAATTACGTATGCATCAGGTCTGACAGAACTACCCACCGTGGAGGGGGTACGGCTCTATTTATCAAGAACTGCTTTAGATTTGATGTGCTAGACATTAACACTCGCACATTCGAGAACACAGCTGTTTCTCTCACCACTGACAACAGTAATATTTTACTAGCTTCAATCTATCAGCCTCCCAGAAAAACTTTGGATACATCCGAATTGAATCAGTTCACTCAGGGAAGTTCAGCTCTAATCTTCGGAGATTTTAATGCAAAGCACTCGAATTGGTGCCCCCACAGCAGAGGCAACCTAAATGGAAGATTGCTGCAGGGATTCATCGAGAACAGCAACGTCGAATTATATGCACCGGAAGAACCCACCTTCTATAATTACGGTCAGAGACGTAGCTCCATTATAGACCTAGCCATTGCCAAAAACACTACACTCTTTCAGTGCAGGTCAATATCAGAATTATCTAGTGACCATAACCCTGTCCTTTTTGATGTTGGTCTACACAACGCTCTTCCAGTTTTTGAAAGACTAGTCACTGTTACTAATTGGGACAGATACCGAGAATATGTACAAAATAACATTACGGGGAACCCGAGAATTGAAAATATAAACGACATCAACAGCGCAGTCACGGATTTTGAAAGAATTGTTAATAATGCTGTAAATAGTAGCAGCAAAACTAAAAACTGCCCCAGGAAGCATTATAATATACCTACTGAGATTAAAGACCTTATAAAGCACAAAAATAGAATAAGAAAAACGTGGCAATCAAGCTTTGACCCCATTATAAAAAGACACCTGAACAAGTTGCAAAAGAAAATTAAAGAAAAACTTTTTGAATACAGAAACAGCCAATGGGATGAATTTTTAGAATCGCTCTACCCAGAAGATAATTCCATATATAAAGCTATAAGGAAAATCAAAGGTGGCGGCTACACTCTCCCCCCCCCATCAGCAGCCCAAGGGGCGTGGTCTACACTAATAGTGAGAAAGCAGAGGTTTTCGCGGACAATTTATACGATACGTTGCAATTAAACACGAATGCTTATGATAACCAGCAAATTTCATTAGTGAACAGAACTGTGAGGGAATACTTTGTAAACAACGACATAGATATTCTCCCTGGAGAGTTAACATCTCCTATGGAAGTTATTGAAATGATTCACAATTTAAAGAACAAGAAAGCTGCAGGACCAGACAAGATCAAGAACACTGCAATCAAGAACTTGCCCATCAAGGCTATTACTTATCTAACTAAAGTTTTCAACAGATGCATGATCTTAAAATATTTTCCAAATGAATGGAAGAAGTCCATCACTATTTTTATTCCTAAACCGGGAAAGGACAAAAAGTTCCCTCAGAACTACAGGCCCATCTCTCTGCTTAGCACTATTTCAAAAATTTTCGAAAGAATTATTTACAGTAGAATGAGTACTCACTGCAAATTAAATAATATTCTGCCCGACGAGCAATTTGGTTTTCGTGAAAACCACTCTACAGTACATCAGTTGCTTCGAGTTGTCAATACAATCACTGAAGGTTTCAATAACAATTATAAAACTGCGGGGATCTTTTTAGACGTGAAAAGAGCCTTCGATAAGTTATGGCACAAGGGTTTGATTTATAAACTAATCAAGTTGAACTTTCCGCACTACATCATCTGCATAATTAATCATTACCTACAAAAGAGACAATTTGTAGTCAAAATCCAAGATTTCATCTCGGAGCCCAGATATGTTAACGCAGGTGTACCCCAGGGCAGTGTTCTGGGCCCATTGCTTTATTCAATCTTCATCAGTGATATTCCACTATCTAATGACGTTATGGTGTGTCTATTTGCCGATGATACGGCCATATTAGCTCAGAACGCCAACATCAGATTCGTCAGAATAAAACTTCAAAATTATTTAGATACACTACAAATCTGGATGAAGAACTGGAGAATAGAGTTAAATGTCGATAAAACTGCAGCTATTATATTCTCAAAAGGAAATTTCAGACGTTTTCCGCCCAAACTGGAAATTTACAACGAAGAAATAGACTGGGAAAACAAAATCAAATATCTTGGAGTATTTATTGACAGCAAATTGACCTTTAAAGACCACAAGGAAAAATTAATTACGGATTTCAACACAACTATCTACACCATGTACCCTCTCATAAACAAGTGGTCCAAGCTATCATTAAAAAACAAAATACTTCTATACAAACAAGTTATAAGACCAAAGCTGACGTATGCATGTCAAATCTGGGGACAAGCGGCAAACTGCCACATTCAAAAGCTTCAGTCTTTACAGAATAAAGCACTCAGGATGTTTACTAACGCACCATGGTTTGTCTCAAATGCAACTCTACATAAGGACCTAAAAGTAGAAACTCTAAGAGAATGGATCGAGCATCTTTCAAAAAGATTTTATTTTGATCTACAAAATCATGGAAACGTTTTAATCAATTCCCAGACTACATTTGTCGGAGGGAGACACAGACTTCCTTGCTCTAATGTGAGCCTCTCCTCAAATTGTCCAATCGCAGCCCGGATTAGAAGCTAAGCCACACCTCCTACAAGTACTAATACTTGTATTTCGGTTTGAAAGCCCGGGGAAAAGGGTTTTTGCCTCTTCCATGGAATTCTAACCTTGTATATAACTTCTCTGTAAATAATTCTCTTTAGGTAGTTGTAAATATTCTATTGTAAATAATCTTTGTAACGGATACTACAGCATATTAAAATATGTATGTGGGATTCCATTGTAGGAACCCGAACTGCGGATCACCTAGCGTGGTCAACAGATTAGAGGGTGACCACAAGGCTTTTCACTCTGTTCCTACTTTACTTCCTTTCTTCTATCATTTATTTAATCAGATTACTTGCATTCTGCTTTGCTGGAAATGAAATTATTATTCTCTGTAAATAGAAATTATTATTCTCTGTAAATAGCTTGTTAAATCATTTATTCGGATTGTAGTGAAAGAACTTCCAACTGAAATAGGAATTTCCATTTTTGTATCTTTTATATCTTGTAAATAGTTCATATTATTCGGATTTTCTAATCATTTTTGTATTCTATTCGGATCTGATGCTGAGGTGGCACTTAGGATATTTCTGGAGCTCCTTGTTTACTAATAGATTACCTGATACAAAGTATAAGTCCTAGGACTGGAACTTTGAAACGTGTATACCGTAGGAAACCTCGACAATTCCAAGAAACGAAGGTTCCCATTAAGCAAAGCTGAATGCTCCGGCATTGGAGCAAGCCATCTGGGATTCAGATGAATCTCCACTTAGGAGTGTTTCATCATCTGATGGGTCTGCGTTTTTTATACCTGTCTAAGAGGCAGTTGAGCTTCTTTTACTCTTTAAGTATGATTTATGGAACCCTTCTTTTGCATTCTTTAATTTTAGGGATCTTTGGGATTTAGATTTTGCAGAAGACAGTGCAGAAATTCCTTTCGGAATAGGTGGGACATTTATACTAGGAATATTTGAGGATAAGTTTGGGAATTTTAAGAAATCTGTTTGAGTACTACAAGATTTCATGACTTTTTTAATTGCTTGTGAATAGCTAAACCTTGATTAGGGGTACGAGATGATACTGTATGCCTGGCTTCAGGGTAAGATAAGTTTTGTTTTATTTTCACAGTAATAATCTCTTTTTCTAATATCCAGGTTGGGCATGACCGGGAGTATGATGGATGTTCACCACTGCAGTTTACACATTTTTCTTGTAATTGACATTCACTACTATCATGTCCGACAGATGCACATCGAGCACAAGTCAAATGTCCCCTACAAGTAGTTTTTGCATGGCCGAAACGCTGACACTTAAAGCATCGTAATGGATTTGGAATATAGGGGCGAACATTACAATTTAGGTAACCAGCTTTAATAGATTGAGGTAGTATAGGAGTAGCAAATGTGAGTATAAGGTGCTTAGTTCTTATAATTTTGCCCTCTCTCCTGATTGTAATACGCTGCACATGTTGTACTTTTTGGTCAACGAGATTATTCAAAATTTCCTCCTCTGAAACATTAAATAGATCATCTGCTGAAATTACTCCCCGTGTAGAATTTAACCTACTATGCGGAGATACTATAACATCTATATTACCAAGGCATTTTAGTTTTAGGGTGGCTTTGGCCTGTTCAATTGATAAGACTTCAACTAAGAGATCACCAGATTTCATCTTGCGAACATTTTTGACATTTCCAACTGTACCAATAAGACTCTTATTAATTAAGAAAGGAGAAACATTATCGAAATTGCCCTCAGTTCTTTTAATAACAAAATATCTCTAATCATGTATCATTTGTTGCTCCATAGGGAGTAAAGAATTAGAAGTACATTCCATAGAAAAAAGTTAATTACTTCAAGGCCCGACTGCACCACCCACCATCGAGCCCAACAAGGGGATGCAGTATAACTGCATCAGTGCTAGCCAGACCTTATACGCTTTCAATATATCTCTGACGTGGCCTCCACCCTTATCGAGTCACACAGCAGATATATGATTGCTTGATCCATGGAAGCCGATTGGTATGCTGAGGACCACAACACACCTCCCGTTTACCTGAAGCAGAGGCCAAAGTAATGTGTTGGTCTCTGAGAGCCTCAATCACCAGGATCCTCCTTTCCAGGGACACGGGTATCCACGCACGGCAAACACTCGGGTGATTTAGTCCCCAAGAGAAGCTAATAGTAACAGGGCGACAATAGCTACTCAAGGGGAGCCCTCAACCTCTTACAAGGCAACCACAATGAGGGAGAAGAGGAAGAAAAAGCAGAAGAGGAGAGGAGAAAATAAAGAGGAGAAACAGATCACTAGGGTACCTCGGGATTGTGACACCCGTGTTTACCTAAAGAAGGTAAACCCCCTGAGGGGTGTGATTAGAGAAATAAAGTATTTGAAAATCACATTTTAGTATTTTGTTACAAAAATAATAATAATTTATTTTACATAATAGTATGAATTTATAAATTCAAATCAAATTATCAAATATTGTTTAAAAAAATTACTTTTAAGCCAAAGAAACTGCATTACTTTTTAATATACCCAACCAAATACATTGGTTCTACATTACTTTCAATTTTTTTCTTTAAGTGCATAGTTCCGAGAAGTACTTGTAAACTTAGAAAATATTGTTGAAACTCTGCTAATAATGGTGATGCTCCACGTAGCTACAATGAGATCATTGTTTGTGCAATCATTTTGTTTTGTTACAAAATTTCTGTCCAGAAAACATTTTTATTCTACATAAATGTCCTTATACCTTTCAATAATTGAACAGAAATTCTCAGATGATGATTAATTTCTTTTTTTGAATAACTGAATCATGTTTTGATACATGAAATGTACGTATAATTTGATTTCTGGAAAAGAATCTTCACAAAATGTATTTCAAGTGAAAGAATCAATCACGAAAACTTTCTTAGCTATTAAGTTAGAAGGAAACTTCAGTTTCTGCAGAAAATGATTTCTTAATAAATATGGATATTAGTATAAGCTCAATTTTTTACTGAGGGTCATGAAATATATGAAGATACATCCTTTACGAAAGTGAGTAGTTACATTTATAAAAAGGAAATCAAAATAATAAACTAATGTGTGAAACCATCGATTTTAAGAATTATAATTATATTCTTTTAAAATATTTTACTCTTCGAGTATTATATTACACTTCAATTCTTAGATTAATATTTGTATACATATAATAGAAATCAAATTTGCAAATCAATTAAAATTCATTAAAGTTTAATAATTAAAATCGAAGTTTATGAAATGTTACTCAAAAGTACAAAATATTATTTAGTAATAGCCTTATATCAGATGAAAGAGAATATTCGTATTATATTGAATATAACATAATATATTGATCAAGCAAAATTTTGTCTAGTAAAATTTTCCATAAATTCATCCCAATATAAATGTAATATTCTATTGCATTAAATACAGAAAATTTAAAAATATGTGTGAATAATTGGTAATAAATACAAATATATTTGACAAAAATTTTAGCTGTACATTTTTTCTAATTTAATTTGGTTAAGGCAACTTCACCAAAAATACACGTAAATACGTAGAAGGATAATTATACACACACATTTATATATATATATATATATATATATATATATATATATATATATATATATATATATATATATATATATATATATATATATATATATATATATATATATATATATATATATATATATATATATATATATATATATACACCACTGGCCATTAAAATTGCTACACCAGGAAAGCGGCACAACACACACGTGAAATTTGCTTGTATGACAAGTAGAACTTGCTGTGATATGCAAATGATTAGATTTTCAGCGCATTCATACAAAGCAGGCGACAGTAGCGACATCTGCAATGTGTATAAAACCAGAGATTTGACAGCAGTTTTCTCATACTCAATTTCCGTTTCAACGTTGTTTTCGGCAAAGAAAGTTGTTGTAATGCCTCATGTAAGAAGAAGAAATGCCTATCAGCACGTGTCTGACTTTGATCGAGGAAGGATTATAGCCCAATAGATTGCGGTTTATCGTACCGCAATATTGCTGCTCGCCTCGGTCGACTCCCCATGATTGTTAGCAGAATATGGAATCGATGGGTTCAGGACAATCATACGGAACGTCATGCAGGATCTCAGCGACTCCCCATCACTAACAGCAGAGAAGACAGACATCTTATC
Source organism: Latrodectus hesperus (assembly GCA_037975125.1). Classification (NCBI taxonomy): domain Eukaryota; kingdom Metazoa; phylum Arthropoda; class Arachnida; order Araneae; family Theridiidae; genus Latrodectus; species Latrodectus hesperus. The sequence goes on along the minus strand of JAJQOW010000977.1, from coordinate 50,557 downwards.
CGCATGGTCACAAGGGAATCGTACAGCCACGTCACGAACCCTGAGTCGAGAAACGGAGTCATTAGCAAGGCAACAAGTTTCTGCTCGAATAGTTCGACGACGTTTGCAGCAGGATGGATTGTCTGCACGGTGACCATGGCTTCGGCTACCATTGACGCTGCATCACAGACAGGAGCGCCTTCAATGTTGTGATCAGCGACGGACCTGGAAGCGGGAATGGCATCACGTCATCTTTACAGATGAATCTCGGTTCTATATACTGGACCATGATGACCGCATCCGTGTTTGGAGGCATCGTGGGGAACGCGCATTGCCAGCTTGCATTGGACATCGCCATACTGGCTCATCTGCTGGAGTGATGGTATGGGGTGCCATTGGATACACGTCTCGATCACCTCTTGTACGCATTACCGGCACTTTGAACAGCAACCGTTACATTTCCGATGCGTTAAGGCCCGTGGCTCTGCCCTATCTTCGAGGCCTCCCTAATGCTTTGTTTCAACAGAATAATGCAAGACCGCATGTTGCCCGTACTGTTCTGAACTTCCTTGATACCAAACATGTTCGACTGTTACCCTGGCCAGCATGTTCTCCTGATCTATCACCAATTGAGAACGTGTGGTCAATGGTTGCCGAGCGATTGGCACGTCATCACTCACCATCCACTACTGTCGATGAACTGTGGCATAGTGTTGAAGCTGCATGGACTGAGATCCCCATACATGCCATACAATCTCTGTTTGACTCCATGCCTAGGCGGATAGATGCTATTATTGCAGCCAGAGGTGGCTGCTCTGGGTGCTGATTTCTCAAGATCTATACATCCTAATTTCCTGTAAATCTAATCACTTGTTCTTTCCACTATAATGTATGTGTCCAATAAATATCGTTCTTTTATTTGCATTCCTTCCTGGTGTAGCAATTTTAATGGCCAGTAGTGTAGATAGATAGATATGTGTGTATATGTGTGTCATCACACACCCCTATTTTCAAGGAATGAGTGACCAGTGTATGCTTTACCCTACTGAGGGGGTTAAGTTGTCTTGAGCCTTTTTTTTTGGCTGAGCTCTCCTATCGAGCAGAATTACAACAGATGTCAGGGTTGGTCTTCACGCAAAGAAATTGTCCATGTATTATTGGACGAGCCGGCAGCCGAATTGTTAGCGTTCTTGGCTTCGGTTCAACAGTTCGTGGGTTCGAATCCCAACTTAGGCACGGATGTTTGTAGTGGTTCGGAATCCACTTTAAACCGTACGTCCCGGTCTAATTAGCAATCGTGTGCAAAAAATAACCGTTGAGCGACAAACAAACAAACAAACAAACCCAAACCATGTATTATAGAAGGTTATTGTTGAAAATCTGAATATTCATAAATCCTTCTTAATTTCCCCTAGACAAAAAAAGATGATTACGTGAAATACATTATATATATATATATATATATATATATATATATATATATATATATATATATATATATATATATATATATATATATATATATATATATATATATATATGCACTGCAAAATGCATGATTGTAAGTATACAGCGTTTCATTCTTCTCAAGTGGTTTAATGTGTATATTGAGAAAAAAATTTCCAGAAATTATAATGCAGTATATGTATTAGAATACCGCACAAAATGCTTAAGCTACCCACAGAACAAAAATTGTTTGGTGGTTCAAATGCTTATAATTTTCTTTAAAAAATAAATAAAAAAAACAAGTTATTCTGTATTTTTAACTAATAGGTAGTGTTCGCTGTGTTCTGGTTCAATTAATTTAAAATTGGTTCAGTCTATTTGCGATTTAATCTCTATTTTTGCACTCACTAGGAGAGTAGAAGTGTACTTAAGTATCAAAGATTTTGTTCATTTTTTAAAAGAAAATATAAATATTAAATTAATGCAATGAAAATAACAATAGAATATACATAGATTTCATATACTGTATTTTGAATAAAATTTTTTAAAAAGTAAGCTTTTGGGAAACATTTCAAGTTAAGAAGGAAACCATGATGGTCCGCAAATCAACACTTAAAGAGTAACACTGCAAAATATCTCTTAAGCATCTATCTAATTATAAACTAAAAAAGACAAATGTTAAATATATACAAAGAAATCTGAGCTACAACTTATTATACATTTCTTAGATGTAGAACGATGAAAGAAGTAATGTAAAGAATTAAAAATAACAAGTTAATATAATGAAAATAGAAGCAGAATTAACGTGTTTTTTTCTTTTTCCTGCGCACCAAAATAGATGAAAATTCATAGAATCGAGGAAATCAATTTTGACTAACCCACTAATTTAATTTTGAAAAATTATGTTTTGAAAAGTGAGAACTCATAAGCAACAGGTTTATTGGTTTTATCCAGTAAAGGCGAACAATATATGAATGCTATAAAAACAAACGCTTCTCTTCTTCAGTCTAATTTATTTGTCTGAATTTCTAATAACGATTCGGATAGATGGAGTTCTGGTAATTGGAGTTCTATATTGTATATATATATATATATATATATATATATATATATATATATATATATATATATATATATATATATATATATATATATATATATATACGAGGGTTACTCTGAAATTTTTGAGATACGCGCAGACGAGAATTTACAAAATAAAAATGCGGTTTATTTTTACGGTTTAATTTTAAAGTACAAAGTATTTTAACACAGAAGACGATTTTTTGCTGACTTGCTTCAACTTGTTTAGCGTGGAATAAATTTTAAACGGAAGAGAAAATGGAGTTGACGCGAGAACATTTTCACGCTATGATTTTCTACGTTTCAAAGCAGGATTCAATCAAGAAGAATGCGTTCAAGAGTTGCAATTAGCATTTGGTGATGAATCTCCAGCTCGTGCTACTGTATTCAGATGGTTTAGAGAATTTAGAAGAGGTCGCAATTTTCTTCAGGATGAAGAACACACAGGAAGGCCGCCGTCGGCAGTCATCCCGGATAATGTGTCTGCCATACGAAAAATGCTAATGGATGATAATCGCTGTACCTATCAAATGATACAGAAGGAACTTAACATTGGATCCGCAGCCATATACAAAATCATTCATGAAGAATTACATATGAAAAAAGTAGTTTGTCGTTGGGTTTACCGTAATCTAACTGAGCATCAAAAAGAGGAGCGTGTCAGAATCAGTAAAGAAACTCTTAATATGCTGAATGATGGTGGCCACCGCATCATTTCTAAAATTGTAACAGGTGATGAAACGTACATACCGTTTTTTGACGTTCCAGCACGTCAAGAAAACAAAGTATGGGTCTTTGAAGATGATTCCAGGCTGACAATGGTGAAAAAATAACGCGCACTGAAAAAAGTGATGTATGCCATTTTCTTCAGAAGTACGGGATGGGTCAAAGCCATCAAGTTGGAAGGACAGAAGACAGTAACAGCAAACTGGTGTACCACTAAATGTCTTCCAGAAATTCTACAAGAACTGAATGTTAGAGGACGGAAGCCCGCCACACACGATACAATTTTTCCATAGGATTTGTTGGAAGGGGTAGGAAGTAATTAAGCACACAGTCCCCTCAAACTCTGCTGACCACAGATGGGGAGGCACATCTGCGGTGAGAAGATATTTTTAAGGGTGCCATTTTTCAACATTTATTGCTTTTGGCTTAAAATGTGTGCCATGTAAATGGAAATCAAAAATCGCCAAAAATTTCAATAATTTGTTGTTCAGTCACTTTTTCTGACTTGACGTATTTATTGTTGTACTCATTTGTCTGCTTGTAATTTCTGCCATTAAATATTATCATATAACATGAGCAAATTAAGCACAGAAGTATTATTGGCAGTTGCTTTGGACTGTGATGATGGTGAAAAGCAAACAAACAATAAGAAAAAGAAATGGGCAAAAAATTCGCTGCTCCAGCGTGAATCTCTTTCACATCTAAATTTAATTACAGAAATACAATCGGAAGATAAAGATTTCTTGAATTACATGAGGATGAATGAAAAATTGTATTCAACAATTAGGTTTAAGGTCAAATGATTATTTAACTGGATTAGAAATAGGGCAACAAAGAAATTATTCCGATGAAGCAAAACTCATTCGAAAAAAGTTTGCCAATTATTTTGCTTCCAATGAAGGCAAACTACCATGGCAAGACGCTTTGATTTAATCCTAAATAAAGTACTTAACTTTTAAAAGTTTATGTTTAGAAAATATAAGATATGGATACTAATAAAAGTGCTAATTAATTGTTAGTTTTATTATTATATATCAAGAAATTAGTACTTAACACATTAAATATATTTTGAAACTGTATATATGTATTATGAATACTATATAAATACACATAAATATATCTAATCAAATTCTGGGAAATTATAAAATGGTCGATATATTTAAAGGGTAAAAATGGCATCTTAATAGCATGTGTAAAAAGTTATTTGTGCTTGAAGACGCGAGATCCCTTAAATTTATATGTGTATCTCCATAAAAATTATAAATACACAATAATTGAAGCATTAATTGAAGCATTTTCATCTATTTTTTTTATATATTTTCAATAATTTTTCGTACGCTCTAACTTTTTTTTATTTTATTCGTATAATCATTACTCATTACTTGCCACAAACAAGGCTCATCTCTATATACTTCAATGAATTCTTGCAATATATGCTTCATGGACATTTTTAAAAAATGAATCTAATGTTTGTGAGGTGTTGTATAACAGAAATCTAAGTTTCAGTAAATGAGAAGTTTCAAAAATTTTCCCAAGTGTCGCCAAGAAACAATTTGTAGCCCTGTGGGAGAAGACACGCGACAACAGGAAGCAATTATTTACTCCCTGTAACCCCCATGTTGGAAGAAAAATCAGAACTTGTTTGAATTTTCGTGAACCTGTCCAACTTCACCACAGACGGTACAACTTGTTCACGTCCAACAAATCCTATGGAAAAATTGTATCGTGTGTGGCGGGCTTAATGCTTCACCATGACAATGCATTTTCACATGCAGCCGGATTAACAGTGGAGTTTGTTAAACAAAAATAAATTAAGTGATCGAACATCCGCCGTATTCACCTGATCTAGCTATTTGCGACTTTTGGTTATTCGTTAATCTAAAAAAGAACTTATGTGGACGTCGTTTTCATTCAGAAGAAGAGATTGATGTGGCTATAAATGCATTTTTTTCATCTATTCGAAGAAATGAATGGCTTGAGGCATTTAATGTGTGGAAAATTCGTCTACAAATGCTAAAGGAGACTACTTTGAACACACCTAAAAATTTTTAAGCATAACTTTAAAAACCTAGTTTTATCTCAAAAATTTCAGAGTGACCCTCGTATATATATATATATATATATATATATATATATATATATATATACATAGGGACTATTGTTAAGTATAACTGAATAATTGATCATTGAAAAGCTACATTAATAAGGTGTTAAGAATTATTTATTTTCTCCACAATAAATTTATTTGCTAAAATAAAATGAGGTTTATACATAATGGGATTTTTGGAAAATTATTTGGTAACTTAATGCAAATTGAATATTTAATTTGTTATTCGGAAACAAGAGTGACATGTATTATTATTTTTTGAAGTATAATTAAAAATTTCTTCAATTTACTTTATTAATTCCATAGTTGTTATAGCCCTTAGATCAATAATTATAAAATATCATTAATAAAGATAAAGATCTTATTTATTGATGAAGAATAAATATCGATAATTAAGCCTAAAAATTTATTTTTTAAATTTTCTGAATAAAAGTAGTTAGCTATTGTCTTTTATATTTAATAGATTTTTGCTGAAGGATTGAAAATTTCTTCTGTTTAAGATGATATCATAACATTAATATTAATGCAAATAATTATACTTCTACTTATATAATTTCAGCTTATCTCAAATTTTAAAATGAATTTAAAATATATTTGATGTATTTTGTAAAAGAGTATTCAAATTAAGTATTTGAATTATTTATGCTCAGAAAATTGTGCATTATGACTGTTTACAACTATAACATTTTTCATTAATAGAATTACAATATACACTTTAAACAAAGTTAAAAATAAAATCACTTAATTATTCTAAGAATTTTTTAAGCGTAATTTATTAAAGTTATTAATTTAAAATCTGAAAATATGATGACAAATATATGGCTTGAAGTTTTGAATTCATAAATGTTTATACACACACACAACTAGATGACATAATCTTTTAACAGATTATCTGTTTCTAAGAAAATTTGAGCATAATTTGTATCTTTAATAATTATTGTAAGAGTTTACATATGTATATCAAACAGTATTGCAATAAGTAGGGAAAGTATCACGCTGTAAGATAATTAGAGCATGAATTCACAGTACTTTTAAGCAATAATATTTCGGAGTATGGAATCAGGAATATTAACTGCAAAATCATTTAATTTTAAAGGAAAATTAAATTTTCTCCCTTTAATTAAGTTATTGATAAATGCATTTTGATTTATTCGTTTGAAATGTTTTCAATATATCCCTTGACATTTCTGAGAATGATATATTGCGTCATTTACTTAATTGGATAATAATTTGGAAACACAAAACTTTCTTTAAACATACACTTATTACAGTTGATAATTTATAAATGTCAGCCGTACTTTAATGATTTAGAAATGCATAGAAATAAAAATTTTGAAAATTTTTGAAGCTTAAAAAACTAAATTAGAAGATTCATTTTTATTTGTATAACTTTATACACTCGAAATATAAATAGATCAAAATTAGACAAAAGAAGAGAAAACTTAATAGTTTCTGCATAACTTGTACTAAAATGCAAAATATATTTGACATGCATAATATCAATTTCCGAAGGATACTTTGAAAATTTAAAATGATACTACAGCTCGCATAAAGAAGAGAATACATTTATTATACATTTTCACTTCAGATTTTCCTTCGTTTAAAACGTATTATTTTAGCGAAAATATTGTTAAATAAATGGCTTTTTTTACTTATACTCAGGATCTTAATATCAAAAAATTCTAGATTTCGTCTAATAAATTACAATATTTCAGACAATTTGTCTGACAATCAGTCAGTTGAATACAATATTTTGATAAGCTAAAATTTGTCTGACACTCTAATTCATTCATTCATTGTCGTGTGCCAGCTAGGCTGGTAACATGGGGTGCGTTGCTTCACTTTTCCAACTGAACCCTATTTTGGTGTGGAGTCCGAATTCCTCAGTACACACATGCTATAGGGACCTGTTTATAGGGTAGGCAACCATTCACACCTCATTCATACAAGGAAAGGACAAAGACAGGATAGATAGAGAGAGAAAGTGCACCGTTGCCCGAACCGGGATTCGAACCCAGGACCTCCTTATCCGCAGTCAGGCACACTGATCACTAGACAAGTTGGGCGGCAAAAGTAATTGTTAGTTATATATTATAAAAATGTTAATTATTTACACTATTAATATTTCTTGTGTAAATATAATTCGTGGTCAATATATGAGTAACGAGAAAGGTAGTTAACACATTTTTTATTTACAAGTATTAAAGCAGGAAAAAATTCGTAGAGCCGGTCATCATCCTTCTGCTAAAGCAACCAGACTTCCAATGCTTATTTTAAAGTGGGAATTGTTTCCGCTTTCCTAACAAAGGAAATAATTCTCATTTCATTCCTTTTGAAAAAGTCAGTCTTATGGAAATGAAAACAATTATTTCTATCAATTGAAATAAATAAATTAAATGCATAAAATAAATCTTTCAAATGTCGCTCGTCAAATATTGCGTATAATTTTCCTTCGTTTCAACTTTGTGTATATTTAGTATTAATTCTAATTTACATATAAATTATTAAAAAGTCCTTAGTCAGGCATGCTGACCACTAGACAAGTTGGTCGGTGACACTCTAATTATTTTAACAAATTGGAAATGCCTTACAATTTACTTAAAATATTTGCTTAGAAATATGTTTGAAACAAAGGTTTACCGCAAGTCACAGGTAGTGTCTATAAAAGTAATCGTTTTATGAGACTATATATTTTTTTATTATACAATGCCCACCTACAAGGATTTCATCCAGCGAGGAAATGATGGCTCCTTATAGAGTGGAGCAGCCTGGAAGTGTGCCACCGTGTCTACAGAAGTCATTCTTGGCAATTTAGGAGAGATCCATTTATAATATATATAAAACATATTTTCTTTAAATTTCAGTCGGACTAATTAAAATATCCGCGGGCCGCATAAAACCTTCCGGTGGGCCGAAGTTTGCCCATCCCTGATCCAAGAAGAATTTCACTTTATTGAATTGTCAACTGAATTCAATTACATGCCCATCCCTGATCTAAGAAGAATTTCACTTTATTGAATTGTCAACTGAATTCAATTACATGCCCATCCCTGATCCAAGAAGAATTTCACTTTATTGAATTGTCAACTGAATTCAATTACATGCCCATCCCTGATCCAAGAAGAATTTCACTTTATTGAATTGTCAACTGAATTCAATTACATGCCCATCCCTGATCCAAGAAGAATTTCACTTTATTGAATTGTCAACTGAATTCAATTACATGCCCATCCCTGATCCAAGAAGAATTTCACTTTATTGAATTGTCAACTGAATTCAATTACATTTGGATTTTATCTGACAATCGTGACATTTGATCTTTTCACCTTTTGACCTTGGGTTCAGAAATCCTGAATGGCTGTTCTGATTTTAGGTAGGAGCTTGTAGCAACCTAATCAGAACTTTACTTTATTCAATTATTCACTGAATTAGTCTTCAAGGACATTAAGATTTTATCATACAGTCGTGATTCTATTCAGCATCCTTCTCAATGGATGACTGTTCAGTGTGTGACAACGTCTGAATATTCTTGAGCCTGTTCGGCTTTCTGATGAGAACATAACGCGCTTTCAGTGGGGCTCTTGCCGCCCAACTTGTCTAGTGGTCAGCGTGTCTGACTGCGGATATGGAGGTCCTGGGTTCGAATCCCGGTTTGGGCATGGATGTACTTTCTCTCTCTATCTATCCTGTCTTTGTCGTTTCCTTGTATGAATGAGGTGTGAATGGTTGTCTACCCTATAAACAGGTACCTATGGCATGTGTGTACTGAGGAATTCGGACTCCACACCAAAATAGGGTTCAGTTGGAAAAGTGGAGCAGCCACTCCATATTGCCAGCCTAGCTGGCACATGGCAACAACAACAACAACAAATGAATACCTGGAATATATTTAGAGGAGCAATTTAAATTACTTAATTACAATGGTTTAAATAGAAACTGGATATTTTTATAGATAAGTCCATATTTAATACTTTTACGGGACCAGAAAATTCAATATCACATGCCGATATAGCAAGTATGGGTTAATTCTTCGAAAAATTTTATTTTTTATAGTAAAATGTAATCTAACAATATTTTAAGAGAACCATTTTATGCATTTAAATGCCCGCAACCATTCTAATATATCTGGGACATTCTGAAAATGTAAATAACTTTGATCATTGAAAATCGTGGAAATCTCCATAGCACTTGTCACATAATTCGTAGTAGAAATAAAAATCTTTTTCTAATAAAATAAATTTCTATAATCACATGAATGTTTGGAATGTATCCAGAAAAGCATTTTACACTGAATAAAGAGGATGATTAAAATACAAATGGATGCTTTTTTGAGCTATAGACACATTTTGTAAATTTAAAATGCCTGCAAAAAATAGATTTAGTATAAGGCAATATATATTTTTCTTGGACTTTTTCCCTAAAACTTTATTCTTCATTATGAAATTAATACCTAGAATAATTTTAAGGAATCACTTTTTGCTAAATAGTGGCAACAGTTTTGATATAAATGGTATATTTCATGAGATATAGCCAAAGGTTTAAATTTAATAATCGTACATATCAACAATTGAAGTGTCACATTTGTCGTAAGAGAAATAATGGCGCTTTCCCTCCCCTCATCTTAATGTGAACGATATAAATTCATGCAAAATCGGGAATGTTAGAATACAAAACTTAACTAAATTACTTAAAGAATTTAATTGCGAGGTATGTGCGATTAATAAATTAACTCGTTCCCCTTTTCCAAACCAATCGGAAAGAGTGACCAATATTTTAGATATAGTGCACTCAGATCTATGCGGTCCAATGAGGATACCGTCAATATAGGTAAGTCAATATATTTTATGACATTTATAGATGATTGTTCGCGATATTGTGCGGTTAAATTTCTGAAATGTAAAAGTGATGCCCTTAACCTTTTCAGGACGGGGCGCCTCTGTTTAAGACGCGCGTTCAGGACGAAGCAGAAGCGAAAGGAATGATGTTACAGGGGGGGGTTTCTCCGCTGAGCCTAACTATAGAAAAAAATTCGTAAAAATTAAGTTCAAGTCCTACCGCCATGATTTTCGGTACCATTTTATATTATCACATAATCTATCTTATAACATTAAAACTAGACTTTAATAATGTTTTTCCTTCAATTTATATGAAAATATATATATATAAGAAAGTTGCTTACATTGGGAAATAATTTTCGACTGTGCAATTCTTGTTTTTCCAAAATTTTAATTGACAAAACACTTCAACATATTTTCAAATTAATAAAAACTATACAAGGGCTATTTACAAGAAAAAATAACAAAATTTAAAATGAAGACTGAGTATGGAAAATCTCAAAGCACGGATAAACGCTAAGTCCGACATTGCATCTGTGTCAGAATCGCTAGAAATATCATTTTCTAACACTTTAGCAAATGAATCATCATTTCATCTATATCACTGAATGTTTCATTTACCATACGTGTATATTCGTCCTCAGTTAAATAACGCTTCCTCGTCATAATAATCTGGAGTCGAGAATTTTCGAAATAGCAAGAAAAGTGAGAAAACAAAACCGAAAGCAGTAAAAACTGTAACGAAACTGACGCTAAAACCCCTAAAAGACCTTCCATAGTAGCGAAAACAAAATAAAAAAAGTGTTCGGAGAGCTATCAGAAGCGAGAATGCTTAAATCACGTGGAAAGTTGAAGAGCCGAGCTGTGTTTGTTTACATTGCGAATTCCTCTTTCCCCAGCCACAGCTAATAATCAAAATACCAAAAAAAGCAGGAATACGAAAAAAATGAAGGTCAGAACACTAAAACTACGTTCAGTTTAAATATAATGGACACATAGTGCCATCTAGCGATTATTAAAAATTGTTCCAGCTTAAAATGCATATATGCACCGCCCGGCCCTCACTTTCGTCCGTACAAAATGCATATATGCACCGCCCGTCGCGAAGAGGTTAATGCATTTAAAGAAATAAAAGCTCTATGGGAAAATCAAAAATCTACTAAAATTAAAGCTTTTATGAGCGATAATGGAGGAGAGTTTATAAACGATAAATTTGATAATTTTCTTCAATCAAATGACACTGAACATCGATTAACAGCTCCTTATTGTCCCGAACAATGTGGGGTAGCTGAACGTAAGAATCGAACGCTAGTTGAAATTGGCGCGTTGCCTTTTATCGCAGTCAAATCAAACTTTGGATTTATGGGCAGAAGCAATAAATACAGCGAATTATGTGCGCAATGGGTGCCCAACAAAATCACTTAATGGGTAAACACTGTATGAGTTGTGGTTTAATATAAAACCACAAACGTTAGCTATTTTAAAACTTTTGGTTGGACAGCATATTGCTTAGAAAACAAGCCGAATCGTAAATTCTCTGCGAGATCCAAGAAAGGCATATTTGTAGGCTATTCTGAAAATTCGAAAGCTTTTCGCATATATTTTCCAAATGAGAAAAATTTTGTTATTTCCAGAAGCGTAAAATTTTTTTGAAGAATACGATAATAAATCGTATGTAGAAGTAGAATTTCTTGAGAGATATAACCGTGCCGCGTCTCCAATTACTGAAAAATTCTTTGAGCAGGAAATAGTATCTTTTGACAAAAAAGGCAGAGGGCAGAATAGTGCGAAAACAAAAATAAAAAAAATCTGAAAATATGCGAAACGAGAGCGTTACGTCCCCTAGCGGACGATTTATGCGATTCTCAGAGCTCACCTTTGAACTCTAGGAGGGATACTCTTTCTTTGCGTAATAGGGATATAATACGAGGGACAGAACCAACACCCCCTAGATAACCTGGTCTCAAAAAAGGGCTGTCGATGGTTTCGCCAGTTCTGGAATCAAATACACTCTCCTCTCTAATGATATCCGACGCCTTAAAATGAACTTCACAAACCTAAAAATTTAAATAAATATATGTATATATAAATATATATATTGCAAACATCATCTTCATTCAACATTTCAGTTCTATGTCAGCAGTTAGACTTACCCTCGAGTTATCGGTTATTTTCAAATTCTTTCTTGGAATGGCTTGAGCCCATTTTCCACGGAGCACCGGATCTTGGGGAAACTTAAAAACAGATCTCCTGTTTTCAGGAGAGTAGTTTCCACGGCAATTTGGGACACAGCAAGAATATGGCATCTATATGTAAAAAATATATATAAATAAATAAAACTATTAGTTTTTATGTGAATAATATTAAACTTTATTAATGCATTAGAATTAGGAGTTAATTAATTTATACTTCAAGCTTATACATTTTTTATAATATATTTTATATAGAGTAAGAGAATTATATTTATCATCATACACAGTTTCTGAGGTTTATAAACACATGTTAATGAACAATAAAAATAAATCTTCAAGAATATTTTTAAATGTAGGACTTAATACAAATACTTATATTTTTAATAAAATGAAGTTTATATTAAGCTCAATTATTCATTGGATCATAAAGCAAAAATTAAAATCTAAAGATAATCTCAATGATTTAGTTTTAAATTAAATATTTGTATCATTATTTACGGATTATTATTAAACTTAAATATATTAGTTTATCACAAATAATTTAAAGTTTACATGATATTCGTAAAGTATAATTATTACATTTATATTAACAGATCGTAAGCCTTCACGACAGGATCATACAGAATACAAAATCATTACATGTTAAGAAATACAGTAGGAATTTTTTAAGTGATAACAATGTTCCACATATGATCAGTTAATTAGTACAAATCAACATTCATTTTAAAGTATATTCAAGTAATGATAATGATTAACTTACTTTTATTTATTGGATTAATCCTATTGTCAATACAAAAAGCACAGCACAACACGTTGTTTTTCTAGTAGAGTAATGGCGTTCGCCGGTTTTCTCATTCACCACCGCTCAACTACTACAGTGACGTCACGACCCGTTTTCGTTTCAGCCAGCAGGCCTTGTATCTAGGGGGTGTTGACAGAACCCCCCGTAGGCGAATGTTGCTTTCAGTTGCAATGCGGAGATCCCCATCAAGATAGCGTTCAAGGGTCCGAGTGCTCCTCTGTGGTAGCAGGCATTGGTCAATGAAATGAAGAGTGTTTTGAAAAACGACACTTTTAAGTTGGTTGATCGGCCGACATCGGAAAATGTTTGAGGAGTCTTTTTGTTTTAACTAACAAATTTAGCACTGATGGCTCTGAAGTGAAAAATAAAGCTCGATTTATTGCAAAAGGTTTTAGTCAAAAACCAGGAATAAATTATAATGAGACGTTTTCCCCAGTTGCGTAGCAGTTCACTTCGCCTCATAGCGTCTTTATCTGCAGAATTAAATCTAGAAATTCATCAGTTTGATGCAGCAACGGCTTATTTAAATGGCGAGCCGAAAGAAAAGATTTATATGGAATGCCCAGATTATTTTGAAAAAATACTTGAACATTTAGTTATAAATGAAAAACCTAATAATATTTCTAAAATGGCCAATAAAATGTTGAAATCTTTAAGAAAAGGAGATAAAGTATTACTTTTAAGGAAATCTCTTTACGGTTTAAAACAGGCTGGCAGATGCTGGAATTTTAAGTTAAATGAAATTTTGCGTAGTTTCGGAGCGAAGCAAACCGATTAAAGATGAAAAAGGATTAACCATAATTTTAGTGTATGTTGATGATGTATTATTAATGCCCCAAGATCCAAATAAAATTGAAAAATTTAAAACTCATCTTAATAAAGAATTAGAAGTAAAATATGTAGGATTCGTTAATTACTGCTTAGGAATAAACTTTAAGCGAGGAAATGGATTTGTTACTATGAGCCAAGAGGGTTATATTCGAGAACTTTTGAATCGATTTGATATGTCAGAAGCTAAACCTGTGGCATTTCCTAAGGATGTTAGTATTCGATTAAAAAGAGCTGAAAAATCTAATGAAGAAAAGATACTCTATCATGAATTAATCGGTGGTCTGATGTATTGATCTGTTTCAACTAGGCCAGACATTTCAAATGCGGTCAGTCAGTTGAGTCAATTGCTATGATAAAACTCATTGGACTGCAGCGAAACGTGTACTGCGATACTTGAAAAAGACAACTAATCATGGATTAGTTTTTAAACGTACAGGTGAGCCTCTATTTGGGTATACTGACTCCGATTGGGGTAATTGCCCTGATGATCGCAAGTCATACACCGGGTGTTGCTTTATGTTAAATGGAAGTTTAATTAGCTGGGAAAGCAGTAAGCAAAGTACCGTAGCTCTTTCCTCTACTGAAGCAGAATGTATGGCATTATCGGATGGTACGAAAGAGGCTATTTACCTTTGTAATTTAATAATTGAATTGCGCGATTGTAATTTGGAAAAAGTGCTCATATTTTCTAATAATAAAGGAGCCTTAAAATTGGCAGAAAATCCAGTTTTTCATAAGCGAACAAAACGTATAGATGTTAGACATCACTTTGTAAGGGAAGCTCTTAAAAACGGGCGAATAGACATGCAGTATATACCAACAGAAGATATGGGAGCAGATGTTTTAACAAAAGCTTTACCTGCTATTAATCATTACAAATGCTTAGATATATTAGGAATAGGAGACACTAATGTGCATTTCGGGTAAATGCGTCGACATTGTCGGAGGGTGTTAGGATATTAAAATATCACTGTCTCTGCTTTTACCCTCTTTACATAATAGATCCTACTGACTAGAGTAAATGTGCGCCCTCTATTGATCAAACGGTGCATATTCTGGTCAAACGTCTTTCTGCCTTGCTTGAGAGTAGATGTGTTGACTCTCTTGTGTATCATTGGAAATGTTCTTTACTGTTATTATTTTATTGTAATTACTTGTGTTGTAATTGTCTGTTGTCATTAAACATGTCTGTTTGTGTAACACTGCCGTATTTCATTTTATGCCTAAAAGATGTATGGGTTCCCCATGTTCTCACACAGAGAAATTAGTGTGGCTGTATCATTGCGATTCGCTTCTCAAACGTCACGAAAATGATCTGTTTTTGAAGCGCATCATCACTGGGGACGAAGTATGGGTTGTATACAACAACGTCAAACGCAAGAGGTCATGGAGCAAAAAAGATGAACCGGCTGAAACCATTTCCAAAGCCGATTTCACCAAAAAAAAGGTGATGCTGTCTGTTTGGTGGGATTATAAAGGAATTGTTTTTCGAATTGTCCATGCCACCATATTCTCCAGACCTGGCACCATCGCATTATTATTATTTGTTCCGGTCACTCCAAAATGTTTTAGGCGGTAAAACCTTCACCTCAAATGAGGTCAAAAACCACCTCGATCAGTTTTTTGCCAGCAAAGACCAAAAATTTTATGAGCGTGGAACTATGCTACTGCCAGAAAGATGGCCAAAAGTGTTGGACCAGAATGGCCAATATATAATTTAATAAAGTATTTGTTTATTATACAAAAATGTTTTTCATTTCCACAAAAAAACGAAATTACTTTCCGAACAACCCAATAGAATACGTATTGAAATTCATTGTATTCTAAATAAAAACAATAATTTAAATAAGATCTGGATGCTTTTTGATATAGAGTCCCATTTTGTAATCCTCCAATGCTTGCAAATGTAAAGTCTTATAAGGCGATACAAAAAATACGGAATTTTTCTCCAAAAGTTTATTTTCCTTAATAAAATGAAAACTGAAATAGGGGTCTAGAGATGCATTTTATACTAACAGCACCCAATTATCTTAATATAGAAGGATACTTCTGAAGACCGAGCCAAATGTTAAAAGTTTCGCATATATGTATCTCCAATTCTCTGTTCACCTTAGGCGTAACAGAAATAATGGCGTTTCTCTCCAAAAATTATTTTTTATAATAAAATGAATACATAGAGTACACATTTAGAAATACATATTATACTAAGTAAAAATAATGATAGAAATACATGTGAATATTTATTGAGCTATGAACACATTTTATTATTTTCAATGGTGCGCAAATTTTAAGTCACGTGTCGTTTAAAGGATACAGGAATTATAGGATTTTTGTGGTAAAATTTCTCTGAATCTTGAAAATCTCTAAATGCTACAAAATATACTTTTTTGCGTGTACATTCTTCTTCTTCTTCTTAGAATTGGGTTTGTATGTCATTGGGCACCTCTGCTTTTATCAGCATTTTGTACCATTAACTCCAAACCCAATGTTTCCTAGTTCCAGTTGCTCGAGTCTCCCACTTTATTAATAAAGTCCGATAACCCTTTAATGGAGTCTAGGTGTAACTCTCTAGTATGGATGATGCCTAAAGAGGTTAATCTAGGGAGGGCAAGAGCCTCGCATTCATAAATGATATGCTCTGCCGTTTCCTCTTGCGTATGACATTTCCAGCAGATAGGGTCTTGCTGAAATAGTCCCATCTGGTCAGAGAGTCAGTCATACTAGGGATAGCTTCCTGACTTTCACCAGAAGATGGTTTGGAGGTCATTTCTACCTCAAGTGAAGGATTCATTACTGCCCCTTTACAAGACAGCCTCTGAGTTCACTTGTCTTTTTCAGCAACGTCAACTTCAGAGGCATCACCTGTAGATGCAGAAAGGCTTGTTATTTCTTGTGTCTTTTCAGCCATAAGATAACAATTTATAAGCTCAGGTAATATAAGTCCACCCTGCATTGCCTGAGATACTGGGTAAGGCAAATTACTCTAGAAGTTTGCCAGGCAACTAGAGGCTCCGTTAAGACACCAATACCGCGGTGCCAATTAGCCCTAGGCACGGAACGCATAACACCAGCGTTTACGGGAGCTGGTTCGCGGCCTCTGATTCTATATTCAAGGCTATCCTGTCATTCCTACAGGACGTTCGGTGATCCACCGCCTACCGACGCGCCTGGTAGCTGCTCAGGCCCCAGGTGCGTGTACATTCGTAAACATTCCTGAGGTAGGGGTTTATACATGTGGTATGCTTAGCAATAGAAATGCATTGGCCACGTTTAGTTCAAAATAGGTATATGGGATAATTTCCTAAAAAAAAAATATAATAAAATCAATATCTTCAATAACTTGGCTGATGTGTATTATACAATACTCCAAATATATTTAATATAAATTGAATATTCTTACAGGTTTTAGCAGTTGTTTTCAATCCCCTAGAGAATCATCTGTTATAAGATAATGGTGAAACGTCAACTAAAAACTAGAGTTCCATTAAACATGAAGTTTAACTGACAGTGGAACAAGTTTCAAGAACAGTATAGACAAGTATTTAATATTTCTTCATCTAAAAATTGACAAATTAAACTCAAATGTCTGATAATCATTCTAGATATATATCAATAAATTAACGAATCCTCATCTTTAACAATCAGCGAAATATTAAATTTTAAACTTAATATATTTGTAATTAAAATTGTTATATAATTATAGGATTAAAAAATAAAAGTTCACTCTAAAGGAGAGCTGTCGCTTAACAAGATTTAATATCTTGGATCTTGGATCTAATATGTTTTACGAAGTGTCGGCCTGCATAGCAGGCACTTTACTTCTTCATCTGTAGTAGCTCCATGAGGAGAAAAAACATGTCTTTACTCACGGAGAGCGCTAGCCTGACTGCGTGTAATAGCCAATCAGCTATGAGTGTTTCATAACTGGGCGTGGTTACCAGAAATGAGAATTTTCAATGTCGAAAGAGAACATAGTTACAAGTTTGCATGATAATATTTAGAGTTCAAAAAGACAAAATCGGAGATAAATAATTCCGGTTATTAATACAAGTAGGTGAAAATATATACACTATATACACTATTTACATTTATCTCTTTCCTTAAGAAAATATCTCGCTATTGGTCTATATTTGCAGTCTTCTGCAAGATATTGATATTTAAAAATTTCGTTGAAGTTTGCTGCTTCACAGTTCTGAGCTTTTTCAAAAAATTTATTATTTAACTTTCTTATATGTTCGGCTAGATCGTCTATTTTTAAATCTTTAGCTATATTTTTATTTCTGATAAAGTATGGGGCGTTTGTAATTTTTCTTAATATTTTGTACTGAAAACTATTAATTTTCCTTTTATCCATTTTGTTGTTAAAGTTCCATACTGGGGATGCATATGTTATAATTGGTCTTATCATTGAAATGTATAGAAGTCTTTTAAATTTGAGCGAAAGGTTTGATTTTTCACCTATAATTGCTTTTAAACACCCATAAGCTTGTGTGGCCTTAGTGATCACATTGTTTATATGTTTTGTCCATTTCAAGTCACTCGTTAATGTAATACCCAGATATTTAGCAGAGTATACTTTTGGTATTTCTCTGCCAAATAAGATTAGTCCATTTTTATTCCGGTCAAGATTTAATATCATTCATTAGATGATTTTTCAATCAAATGCCTTTTTATGCATTTATTTTTTTTTTCAATGCAAATTACATGAAGGAGATCAGAAATCGAAAATGAAATTTTTTTTAGACATTGCATTTTAGTAAAGTTAAATTGTGTTAAATTTTTGTGACTAGATATTCAAATAAAAACAAAACATAACAATCTAAATTTATCAGAAAAATAATATTATTACAAAATTTGATAGTAATTATAATTATCTTTTTGTAGCATAAGTTTTTTTTATTTATCAATATATTACATATTTTATTATTGGTTGTTCTATTTGTGCATGAATTAAATAAGTTTGAAATTTATTTTAAATACACTTGAAAATTTACACAGGTTATTTTAATTCTTACGAAGTTATTAAAGAATTAGACCGCACCAGCTGTTATGAATTGAAGTAAGAAAATAATTAATTAAAATATTAAAAAATGAACTTTAATTAAATTTAGAATGTACTAATTTTAGGTAAATTTGAAAAACAAAAAATAAATATACCCAAATCAATACTTTAATAAAAATATTGGTAATTTAATAAGCTGTCAAATTGAGGAAGTTTATATCACTTGTGGATTATTTCTGGGTATTGCTTTACAAAACAAATTAAGTTTTTGTTAAAAAATGACTTAAAACTGTATTCCTGATTGCAACAAGAGTGATGAATTTTAAATCTGGATATGGATTTACACAAGTAATTTACACAATATTTACGCAAGTAATTTTAATTATTACGAATTTATTAAAGAATTAGACTGCGTCAACTGTTATTAATTGAAGTAAGAAAATAAATAATTAAATATTAAAAAATGTACATGAATTAAATTTAGAATGTAGTAATTTTATAGGTAAATTTGAAAAACAAAACAAATATACCCAAATCAATACTTTAGTTAAAATATTGGTAATTTAATCAGCTGTCAAATTGAGGAAGTTTATATCACCTGTGGATTATTTCTGGGTATTGCTTTACAAAACAAATTAAGTTTTTGTTAAAAAAATGACTTAAAACTGTATTCCTGATTGCAACAAGAGTGATGAGTTTTAAATCTGGTATGAATTATATATATATAAATCCGGATTTTTTTGACATTTTCATTTAAGCGAATATTTATTTCAAATTTTATTTGTAGAAAAAAATTTCTACATGTTAATTTCAGAAATAAATTTAAAAACTACTAATGTTTTACTTTAATTTTACAAAATATTTAGTTTACTTAAGTTTAAACACGAAATATAAAAATGAACTAATAATAGTTTCATTTAAGCCGCTAGACAAAATTATAATAATAATTCTATTTTTACTGTTGTTTACATTATGTTGTAGTAAAGTGATTATGCTCTGACTAAAATGTAATCCTAATGTGACTCGGTTTTATGATGTCTGATTGATGCCATTTTCTGTTTTAAATTCAAGCTTTCATTTACTCTGAATATTAAATCTGTAACTGCTAAATGATTTATGAGAAAAGTTCAGGTGTGTTCTGGCAAAATTTATTCAGTCATTAAACTACCTGACAGTCCAAATATTTACTATATCCCATCAGTTTGAACTAAATAAATAAAACATAAGCATATTTGGATGCAGAATATATTTAATATATTTTGTATAAGGGTTGCTCAGCTAGAAACAAGCACCCCTTATCTAAATATTCCTAAATGTTTTCTTTCAAATATGACGAAAATTTTTCTCGGAAATTATTCTTTTGTTTTCATCAAATAAATATAAGAAAATTATTATCTCTCTCTCTCTCTAACTTGAGGAAATTTTATTTTATATTTATATACTAATTTATTTTGTGAGTTGAATTTTAAAAATAGAAAATTTTGCTTATAATGTATATAAATTTTCTTAGAAATTCAAATTAGAAATATTGTCTTCGAATGTTCACTCTAAACTTCGATTTTAAATTAAAAGCTGCGAATTGAATTTAAGAACATACGAGGTTTTTCCGGAAAATACGTATTAAAGTCAAATAATAACTTTATTTTACAGTTTGCAGTCACCGCCAGGTGGCACTACATTTGTAACCATCCCATCAACTCTCAGTTCGAATCAGACCGCTGTGCGTGTAAATAGGAGTGTGCGGCTGCTTGTTGAAAGTTACCCTTTCTCACCTGCCGTCGGCATGAAATTCTCTCTGATTGAGACGCGCATCAACATCAAGTTTCTTGCAAAGATGGGCAAGAATGGCCAAAAGGGGGCAGGTGGCTCCTTCATCACGACAATGCGCCTGCTCACACGTCGCTTGTTGTGCGTGAGTTTTTGGCCCGAAGCTCAATAACCGCCCCTTGTGACTTCTTCATGCTCCCTAAATGCAAAATGGTGCTTCGGGGGCGGCACTTGGGAGATGTGGAAGGCATCAAGGCAGAAACGACACGGCAACTGAACAGCATCACAACTGAAGACTTTCAGCAATGTTATCAACAGTGGAAACGGCGTTGGCAGAAGTGTATCTCGTCTCAGGGTGAGTACTTTGAAGGAGACCATATTCTAATACCTGAATAATTGTAAAATAAAGTTATTATTCAACTTTTATACGTATTTTCCAGACAAACCTCGTAATATAAAGTGAGTGACATCTTAAATCTCCTAAGGGTTAATATTTATAAAAATGCATAAAAAAAGTTTTCGTAACAATTTCTATTGTAGTTAAACTATAATTTGATGAAAACAAATTTATATTTTATGTTTAGTTTGCATTTACGTTTCGCGCGTTTTTTCCTGAAAATTGTTAATACGATTTTAGCATCCGATTTAGCAACAAAAATAACTAAATTTTAGCCGAGATCCGGATTCTTTTGTAATCATATTAAAGACAAAACTCCTTTCAAGTTGCATATGAAAGAAAATGAACACAGCATACGTGAAATTAAAAAAGAAACTTGAGCAGAAAAACCCCTGAGAGTGAAATTAAAAAAGTATATTATGTGAAATGCTATAGGAGAGCGTAAAATCTTTAATAAAAATCAACTTTTCTTATTCAATAAATGCTTCTCTGCATGTAAAACTATGTTAATTTGTCATTTTAAAATATTTTATTTATTAATTTCTTGGTTTTAAAAATTTGCATATAGATTGCTGAAGAAAGAAACAGCTTTGTTAGTCACGTTTAGTTTAGACCAATATTCAAGCAAATCCATTGTGTCAAAATTTGCATAACCAAGAGAAAGTTTGACATCAATAATCTCTAATAATGACATTAATTATTGGAAATTAGTTTGTTTAGAATTTCCTACAATTTATAGATCATGCAGTAAAGTTAACACACCTGGAACCAGGGGGTACGCGTACCTTCCTGGGGCTTGAGCAAGCCACCAGGCGCGTCGGCTGGTGGTGGATTGCCGAATGTCCTGTAGGAATGACAGGATAGCCTTGAATATTGAATAAGAGGCCGCGAACCAGCTCCCGTAAACCCTGGTGTTATGCGATCCGTGCCTAGGGCTAATTGGCACCGCGGTATTGGTGTCTTAACGGAGCCTCTAGTTGCCTGGCGAACTTCTAGAGTAATTTGCCTTGCCCAGTAACTCAGGCAATGCTGGGTGGACTTATATTACCTGAGCTTTTTAATTGTTATCTTGTGGCTGAAAAGACACAAGAAGTAACAAACCTTTCTGCATTTGCAGGTGAAGCCTCTGAAGTAGACCTTGCTGAAAAAGACAAGGAAACTCAGAGGCAATCTTGTAAAGGGGCAGCAATGAATTCTTCACTTGAGGTAGAAATGACCTCCAAACCATCTTCTTCTGGTGAAAGTCAGGAAGCTATCCCTAGCATGACTAACTTTCTGACCAGATGGGACTGTTTCAGCAAGACCCTATCTGCTGGAAATGTCATACGCAAGAGGAAACGGCAGAGCATATCATTTACGAATGTGAGGCTCTTGCCCTCCCTAGATTAACTTCTTTAGGCATCACCCATTCTAGAGGGTTACACCTAGACTCCATTAAAGGGTTATCGGACTTTATTAATAGAGTGGGTGACCCGAGCAACTGGAACTAGGAAACATTGGGTTTGGAGTTAATGGTACAAAATGCTGATAAAAGCAGAGGTGCCCAATGACATACAAACCCATTTCTAAGAAGAAGAAGAAGAAGAAAGTTAACACAAATAGATGAGAATTTTTTTTAAAAAAATCATAGTTAAAACTTCACTTTTGTTGTAAGGTATACAAAATGCAAACAAGATCCAGCCAATTTAATTTATACCAATTCTCCAATAATTTCATGATATTTTCAATATGTTTCCGAAATTAATAGTGAAGTTAATGTCACAATTTATTTTAATAACGTTTTTTTAAAGAACCTTTGCAGCTAATATAATCTAGATATCAATATGTGGTCGGTCGTTGAGCAGTTACCATCTGTGCAATGGTCTGGAGAAATTTACTCCCCCTTCAGATCAATGCCTAAATTGAGGGAGTATATCCTCTGTTTCTGCCATCTATCGGAGGATTTGTAGAGCAAAAGTCGTACTTTCACCTTCATGGTGCTCTGATTAAACGAAAGGCTCTCCCAATTGACTTAAATTCGCATAGCCAAGGCATAGCGAGCTTGGCGTGTCCAAGTGTCATTAGTTACAACAACAACAGATATCAATATTAAAATATTTTTTAAATTTTATGAAGAATATCAGATTGCGAATATTAGTTTTACAGACGCTTCTTTCTCTAAAATTTGAACACAGAGGAAACGTTAATCTTCGAAAGTCAATCAGAATTGATGACCCGGCAATTCTCTTGAAATTTCTATAAATATGATAATAACACCCGGTCATGAATTGCAATGAGAAGTGCAATCATATAAAATATTAGCATTTAGCATAGTGTTTAAGTTGCATATAAATAAAGGCTTTTCATAAGTTTCTTAAAATCTGCCATACAGATAAATATCGTCCAACAGTTTTCAGAAAACAAATAAAATAAAGCCAGCTAGTTGTTGGTTTCATTGATAGGACAATCAATCACAGCTGTAGCTTAATGTATCAATAAATCGTCCTTGTTCGTATCACCTTTTGGCTGATTTAAAAGCAATTCCAAATCAACCAATGAGTTCCACAAGTACTGTGTATGGTAATCCGAGGAAAATCTATAGATTATAGGCTAATAGGATTGAAAAGCAATCCCGAAATATCGATGTATATGATTATTTTTGGCATTGGAATTTCAATGTCAGTTACCATTGTCCGTAGCAGTCAAAATAGTCTTTACATTTTAGTCGATTCCATAAAGGCACGATGTGTCAGTGTAAACTTATCTAATCACCGAGGTAAGTTATGTTGATAATTACATCCAGAGGATAATTTTAAATCATATTTATCTGGTAGATCCACCGATAGTGCGATCTACAATCTATTCTTCATTTTGGTGAAGAACTTTAAAGTTTAGGAACTTGCTTTAGCTTTTTTCTTAGATATTGAAGGTGCCTTTGATAAGGTACCCATTGAAACTATTTCACACTATCTCCCTAGAAAGGGAATTAATGACATAATCTGTTCTTGGATGAAAAAAATCTGCTCAATAATAGATTTGTCAGTGTTTCATTTTTAAGTGAAAACATGATGATCTAAGCCAAAGCTGGTTATCTACAGGGAGGGGGGTTCTTTCCCCCATCTTATGGTGCTGTGTTGTAGATTCCCTTTTAGAGGTGTTAAAAAAACCAAGCATGACCACCATTGGGTATGCAGATGGTTTAGTTACAATCGTCAGAGGTAAGTTTGATGAAACAATCTCTAGCATCATGTGCAACACTTTCAAACAAGTTGAATGCCTACTACTACAAACAAAAGAATGCCTACTTTTTTACACCAAGTTGAGACTTGATGTAAAAAAGTAGGCATTCTTTTGTGTGTGTGTGAATCCTCTAAAAACCAGTATGGTTGCCTTTACAAAGTGATGAATCTTAATCTGAAAAAAAAAATTTTTTGGTCAAGAGTTAACTTGCTCCAAAGAAGTTAAATCCAAAGAAATTAACTTTTGTATTAAAAGAAAAAAAAAACTTATTGGTCATGTAGAAATGCATTTAGAAGAACTTGGGGCTTTATTCCCAAAGTTATTGGATTAATTTACACTATGCTCATTTGTCCCTTATTACCTATGGTTCAGTGGTCTGGTGGCCTAAAATCAAAAATGAAACTACTAAGGCAGAATTAACAAATCTTCAAAGGATGTTTCGTGTAGCTATCTCTGAGTGTAATAGAACTACTCTCACATATACACTGGAGCTTTTGCTTAGTATGCATCCTCTTTACATGCGTATTGAAGCAGAAGCAATACTTAGCATGAAGAGGCTTAAAAATACAAGTCAGTTGATGGACTACTCTAGATTTTTGTCTTGGGGAACATCAATGCTGACGTAACTCGTCATCCTTTTATAAGTATGCTTACTGATTACACGATTGTTTAATATGCTTTTGATAAGCCTTATACAATTAAATTTCCAATGAGAGAAGACTGGAATAATTTTGCCATCAGTGGAAACTGAATTTACTGGTATAAGGATGGCTCGAAAATGAATTCCAACACTGGGGCTGGTATTAGTTGTTTAGCTGGTAGCACGAAGTTATCATTTACTTTGGGTAAACATGCAACTGTATTCCAAGCAGAAATCTTTGCCATTCTTATGTGCAGTAGAATATGCTTGGACATAAACTATTCTCGTGAAATTATCTGTTCTGTTCCGTGAATTATCTGTTCTGACAATTAAGATGCATTACTAGCACTACAGAAGTCTTCTGTAACTTCTGTTCTTGTCTGGGAATGTTATCTCACTCCACTCTGTGTAGATTGGCTTATAATAACCTCATTACTTTAATGTGGGTGCCTGGGCACTCTGGTGTTCCTGGCAATAATTAGCTGATGAGTTGGCGAGGACTGGATCAACAACCGACTTTTTTGGTCCTGAACAATTACTAGGTATTTCAAAACAATAATCATAAAGAACGTCTTTGATCTCTTCAGAAAACAGCAGCTTATGAACTGGCACATTGCCAATGATCAAAGACAAGCAAGGGTATTAAATAGCTCATGCCCTAGTAAAAATAAGAATTATTAAAGCTCAATAGAAGCAGTCGAAGGAAATTAGTGGGACTATTTATACAGGACTCCCACCTTAAAAGACATCTCACCATAATTAGAGTTTCAAATGATCCCACTTGTAGAGGTAGTCATTATATGGAAGAAACTTCAATATACATCTTATGTGAATGTGAAATTTTTTCTGCACATAGATTTGAACACCTGGGTCAGCACTTGCTTGAAACTTGAATGTTACAGGAAATTCCTGTAGAATGTCTGCTGTATTTCTCTTCCACTAATGGTCTCTTCAAATAGGGCTTTCTAAGGGGTATAGTACAATAGACCCATAGTCGCGGTGCTAGGTTCTTTTGGAACATCCCTATCTTAAATCCAAATCTAATCTAAAATCATATTTAATTCAATCAAGTATAATAATTTAAAAGAAAAAATGCAAGGCGATGTCTATTTTTAAATCTTGGATTTTCCATCAAAGTAATTGCAATTATATTGATACTTGATATAAAAAATAAGAGTATATTTTTGTTCAGAGCGTTTTATTAAACAATAGAGCTATAAATGTAATATACACACATGCCCATAAATTAATTATAATGCCGAAACCATTAAATAAGGTTGCAAAAACAAAGCAAACATAAATTATTCATAAAACACATGTTCAGAGCAACTGATTAAAAGATGTGTATATATGGTACCAGGCATACAAGCCATGGTAATAGCTTCCAATTCTCTTGATTCAATCAATTTTGACATTGACTCGTAAAACATATTTGTTTATTTTGTTTGTAAAGTATTCTATACTATACTTTGTGTAAATTTAATTAATATTCTACTTTAAACTTTTTGAAGAAATTATTTGAAGGGGGAAGAAATTTTCTCCAGATCACATTACACCCATAGTTACTACTGAAGATCCTATCACAGGACTTTCGATTCTACAGATTTAACGAGCACAAATGTACTAGGTATTCGGTGGATCTTTTGGCGGCATTGGGAATCAAACACAGCTCTTTCGGACGGAAGACCAATGCCCACTACCACGGTTTCGTGTTATCAATAGACTACCACTTCGCTTAAAATATAATAAAACTAAGCATCAGTTCAGATCTGTGGCATTTTTTAAAGTTTTGTGTTTCAAATATATAGAAAAAGATATGTTTGACTTATATTTTTCCTGTATTTTCACTATTATTAAATATATCAACGCACAAGTCCCTTATAATATCAATATTTATTATGTAGTTCTCAACAGCCACTCGTAAAACATATTTGTTTATTTTGCTTGTAAAGTATTCTATACTATACTTTGTGTAAAGTTAATTAATATTTTACTATAAACTTTTTGAAGAAATTATTTTTATGAAAATAGTTCTAACTGTAAACGAACCTATAAATGACATACAAAAATGTCAATAACTAAGATTTCAAATAATACAATTGCAGAGATATGACAGTTTTGCTTCAAATATCAAATGTCATTATGGTATGTAACCAAGAAATGAGTTTTCAAACCAAATATTTTTTACATAATGTTTATTTTCAAAAATAATCAAATAAAAGTCAAAGATTTGAGTTACTTCAAAATTTTTACTGCACATAAACCTGTGAATTGCACAAAATATGTAAAATATGCTGCATTATTTTGTGATTTAATTCAAGAGCTTAAAAGTAGATTTCAAGATTTTGAAAAAACAAAAATGTAGAGTATTTCAACATATTTTCTAATGGTAGATAGATAGATAGATTATCCCATTTCTCTAGAAATAAATTAATTACGTTCAAATGGAATATATTAAACAGTAAAGTGACATTCAACTGAAAGAAAAATTTGGAAATGTTTCGATATTGAAGTTATATAAAAAAATTACCAACCCCTTCATAAATATCCTAATTTGCACAATTATGCATTTTTAAAGTCTTTAGATTTTGACAGTGCCTATATTTGTGAACAATTATTTTCAAATTCGAAACATACAAAAAACAAAGTATAGGACAAAAATCACTGATGAACATTTTCAAAATAATTGGATTGAATGAATAAAAATTGAAACTTCGTATATTGAATCCGATATCAATTTGTTTGTTCAACAAAAGCAAATTCATCCATCTCGTTAGTTTGAATTTTTTCCATCTTTATGAAATCCTAAGTAAATGAAGTGAATTTTTTTTGTAAATTTAAAATAATTATGTATATATAATACCTAATTCAATTAAAAATATCCCCTCAGGGGTTTACCTTCTTTAGGTAAATATGGGTGTCGCAATCCCAAGGTACCCTAGCGATCTGTCCTCTTCTTTCTCTTCTCCTTTCCATCCCTCAGGGGTTTACCTTCTTTAGGTAAATATGGGTGTCGCTATCCTAAGGTACCCTAGCGATCTTTATCCTCTTCTCCTCTACTTTTCTTTCTTTCTTTTCCTATTCTTTGTCGTCGTCGAGATCAAGACTTCTTGCTTATGTTGTATCTTGCTTTTCAATGGGTCTTACGTCCATTTTTTCCTTTGGTCTTCCACCCCATATGTTGGCCGTGTATGGCGTCCCGTAAGGAGGAAATTGGTGTCCTGGGGTCCCTTAGCGTTCCCTTTGGCCCAGGCTTCTCTGTAGACGGGTGGCTGGAGTGAGCCCGCTCTCAGTCAACCGGCTGGTGCTATGTTAGGAATGTTATACCCCTTGCATGGTGCTGTAGGGCTAGTCCTGCATTCTGGGTTGTGCGGACATGCTCGCTAGATCCTCAACCCAACATGTAGTACTATATCCTGGTGATACCCCTAAGGTAAGTGCCGAGGCTGGCTATTGCCAGAGCCGGTAACTGCCTTCCCTTGTTGGGCTCTGTGATGGGCGGGGGCCCACTGGGATGAACTTTTCTCTTTCTCATGGGTCCAAAAAATTCTGGCCACGGCGAGGGCCTTAACTCGTCACAAATTGATAGTAAATTTGACAAAATTGGAAATGTTTATCCAAAGTTCATATTAATACAGAACAACGAGGGCATGCTTAAGCAAATGTCACCTTTCAAAATTCTCAAACAGATTAAGGCAGTTGCAGGAGAACCTAGTAATGTAAAAAAGCTAAGATCCGGAGATTTACTAATCGAGAGCTCATCTGCTCAACAATCAAAGTCTCTTTTATCTTTAAAAGTTTTTGGAGAAATTCCCATCATAGCCTCAAGTCATAAATCACTTAATCAATGTCGTGGTGTAATTTCAGAGATAGACCTTTTATCAGTATCTGAAACTGAGATCCTGGAAGAATTAAAAGACCAAAGAGTTTGCAATGTCCGTCGAATCACCATCCATCGAGGTGAAGAAATTTTCCCCACAAAAAACTTAATATTAACTTTTGACTGTCCTAATCTTCCCAATTCAATAAAAGCAGGTTACCTGAATTGTCCTGTAAGACCTTATATTCCAAACCCCATACGATGCTTTAATTGTAATAGATTTGGACACTCTAAAATGTTTTGCAGATCAAAAACTACATGTACTCGATGCTCAAGTCTGGAACACCAGGAATCTGACTGTAAATCTGAACCATTTTGTATAAACTGTAAAGAAAATCATAGCGCATCTTCTAAAACCTGCTCACACTGGCAACATGAAAAAGAAATTCAATGGATAAAAACGACGCAAAAATCTCATATCAAGAAGCTAAGAAACAACTTCAAAATACAACAATTAATTTCAAGAAACCATATGCCCATGTACTGAAAAAAACAGTATCAACTGCTGTACAAACAGACACTTCATCAATCGCCTTTTTAAACCTGGAACACAAACCAAACCTACTACAGAGAAGTCTATATTTATAAAGCCACAAAAAACAAGTGACTCTGATAACAGAAAAAAGCTTAAGATTAAAGATCAATCAAATGTAACTGCTCTTAAAACCAGCCTTCCTACAGACAGCCATAGTGATATGGATACTGATATTGATAATTTTGAGTTGATTGCGAAGAACAGATCACGCCACCGTAAAAAGAACCCTTCATAATGGTGGTTCTTCTTTCTTGGAATTGCCGTGGACTCCGCACGCATATATCTGACATTAAAGACATAATAAATTCATACTCTCCTGCATTGTCTAACACTCCAAGAAACCAACTTGAAATCTCATACTACTTGGAAAATAAAAGATTACACGCCTTATCGAATGGACATACCTGATGATTCTGTATCAGGAGGGGTGTACATTCTTGCTTCGAATAACTACCCCCACACAGGATTTCCATTACGTACTTCGCTGCAAGCTGTGGCAGTTGAGATACACATTAATTTTCGAATCACTGTCTGTAACATTTACTTACCACCACGTAATGCCATTCCACAAAGCAACTTAAATAAACTATTGCAGCAACTTCCCGTCCCTTATATATTAATAGGTGATTTTAATGGTCATAGTGCTCTGTGGGGAAGCACTAATACAAATTCTCGAGGACGACAAATTGAGCAACTGATAACTGATCACTGCCTCTGTCTGCTAAATAACTATGAAAAAACTCACTTTCATGCTCCTACGAAAACATTTCATTCCATAGATTTGGCTATTTGTTCTCCTGTTTTATTTCCTCATCTGGACTTGACCACTGAAAATGATTTGTATAACAGTGACCATTTTCCTGTAATCCTTACTTTTGCTGATCCACCTTCTAATGGCTTACAACCTACAACCTTCAAGTATCACAAGGCAGACTGGAATTCTTTTGCAGAACTGGCAGTTATTACAGAAGAAATGATTACAAACACTGATATAAATGATGCTGTTATTAAAGCTACAAATACTATTATGAAAGCTGCTGAAATATCCATTCCAAAATACTCCTCTCGTCCTCGAAAACTGCGGAAACCCTGGTGGAATGAAGCCTGTGCAAAATCCTACCGTGAACAAAAAAAGTTTTGGAATATTTTTCGAAGACATCCTACTACCAATAATCTAATACTTTTAAAAAAGCGAAGGCTGTAGCCCGCAAGATTCGCCGGCAAAGTCAAAGGGACTCTTGGATACGATATACATCAAATATTACCTCTAGCACTCCTAGCAAACTTGTTTGGAAAAAGGTGAAAGCAGCTAATGACATGTACCAAGAATTCTCTTTCCCGATATTGACTACTAACACTGCAGTTTATTCTTCTCCCGAGGATGTAGTTAATAAAATTGGCGAAGCATTTTCTAGTGTGTCCAAATCTGACTCTTACACACCTTTTTTCCAAGAGTATAAGAATCGTACTGAGCAGATCAACATAAATTTTAATAATTCTGAGCAGTTACCTTACAACTACGAATTTCACATTTATGAGCTACAAAAGGCTCTATCCAAGACCCATAATACCAGCCCAGGTCCCGATGGAATTACTTATCAAATGCTCCGCCATCTAAGACCAGTCTCTCTCACCAATATTCTGTTCCTCTTCAACAGAATCTGGCAGGGAAAATACTTTCCCTTCTATGTGGCAAGAAGCAATAGTCATCCCCATCCTAAAACCAGGAAAAGACCCTAAAGACCCATTAAGTTATCGTCCTATAGCCTTAACAAGCTGCCTTTGTAAAACGATGGAACGCATGGTAAATAACCGTCTTGTTTTTTACTTAGAAAACAATAGGTGTATACCTCAGCAGCAAAGTGACTTCCGTCAGGGTAGATCTACGTTAGACAATATTATTAATTTGGAAAATGACGTTAGAACTGCTTTCGTTCGTAGGAACCATCTTGTATCAGTATTCTTAGATATTGAGAAGGCCTATGATAGAACCTGGCGCTATGGTATTATTCGGACCTTACATGGTTTTAATCTCCGTGGTAACCTACCACTTTTTATTCAAAACTTCCTACAAAAAAGAAATTTTAAAGTGCGCATTGGCTCTGTTTTATCTAGATCCTTTTGTCCAAACTGAGGGCGTCCCTCAGGGTAGTGTACTTAGTGTAACATTATTTATTGTTTTTATTTCCAAGGTTTTATCTATATTACCTTCTTGTATTAAAAGTACACTTTACGTAGATGACTTACAGATTTCCTGTCAAGGTTCAGATATACATTCAATTGAACGACAACTACAGATGGCTGTAAATCAAATTACTGACTGGTGTGACAAAAATGGCTATACCATTTCACCAAGTAAGAGCAGTTGTATTCATTTTTGTAGGAAACGTGGCCTTCACCCTGATCCCAATATCCAACTTCAGGAGGTATCCATTCCTGTTGTTAATGAGATACGATACCTTGGGGTAATTTTTGATAACAGACTTACCTTCTTGCCCCATATATTACATTTGCGCAAAAAGTGCGAAAGATCTCTTAACATACTAAAAGTTCTTTCCAATACTTCTTGGGGTGCTGATCGAACCTCATTGTGCAGAATATACCAGTCTATCATATTGTCCCGTATCGATTATGGCAGTGTGGCTTATGGTTCAGCTTCAAAGTCTGCCCTAAAATGGTTAGACCCAATTCATCACGCTGCACTTCGTATCTGTAGTGGAGCGTTTCGTACCTCACCTGTCGACAGTCTCTATGTTAACTGCAACATACCTCCTTTAAAACTACGACGCATTAAGCTTTCCTTAATTATTATTTCAAGAGTTTTTCTACTCTAAACCATCCACTAAGGTTTGCAAGAGTTGACTCTAC
This sequence comes from Latrodectus hesperus, assembly GCA_037975125.1. Taxonomy (NCBI): domain Eukaryota; kingdom Metazoa; phylum Arthropoda; class Arachnida; order Araneae; family Theridiidae; genus Latrodectus; species Latrodectus hesperus. Next base: position 18,251 of record JAJQOW010000977.1, on the reverse strand, counting down.
GTTAAAGAGACTTTTTAACGCTCGCCCTTCTTGCACTCCTCCCTTTTATGCTAGGATTCAACCTCTTATAGAGGAAGCTAATCTTCATTTAACTCCAGTCGAGATTGCTGACTACAATAGTATTTCCCCATGGGATTTTCCACAAATATGCTGTCTAAACAATTTTTCTCTGTTTAGCAAAGAACATACTGATCCCATAATTTTCCAACAAATTTATGGTATTCATCGGAATCAATTTCATGATTACTTCCCAGTCTTTACTGATGGATCAAAAACAGAAAGACATGTCGGCTGTGGCATAGTTTACGGCACTAATATCTATAGCTATTGTCTTTCGTCAGTCTGTTCTATTTACACTGCTGAAATTGTTGCCATTTTGAAAGCTCTTAACATAATCAAGTGCTCTCGCAGCCGCAAGTTCTGCATTTATACTGACAGTATGAGCATTATGAAACAGCTTAATTTTTCTCAACATTTTCATCCCCTGATTAATAAAATCTTAGTTTTGTTAAATGAAATGTCTCGTAGTGGTTTCGAAATATTGTTTTGCTGGATACCTAGTCATGTCGGTATTACTGGCAATGAATTAGCAGACTTAGCTGCTAAAGAAGGTAAAGACCCTATAGACCAAGCAATCCCTTATACAGATATCAAGCATTCAATCTCTGTACATACGCATTCTATTTGGCAGAACTCTTGGAATACGCAAGTAACAAATAAACTTTTCTGTGTTAAACCTCACATTCGGAAC
>JAJQOW010000977.1:0-12500 GCA_037975125.1 Latrodectus hesperus | reverse complement strand
AATACGAAAACAACCATGCAAATAAAGTGGGGTTTCCCCATAATTCCAATTGCTAAGCCTAACCGCATGCAAGAAAACAGTAACAGTAAAAAGAATTAATTAAAGATTCTATTTAAAAATATTTTAGAATATTTTTTAGAGAATTAAAGGAAATAGAGAAGCAAACAATTATAATAACATCTAGTTAAAAATTAATAAAATAATGAATTTGAGTTATTTAAGATATGTTACAAATCATCTCACTACATAAAAAAGGAAACAATTCTAGAATAAATTTAAAAAATAGATTCTATAATTTCTATTATTAGTGTAAAATTTAAATACTTAACATACAATTCTAGGAGTTCTATTCCTGCAAAAAATAAAATAAAATTCTTACCTTTATTTATTCTTCCGGCGCTGTACATGCACAGCAAAATCAAAAATGAATATAAAAGACGGTATTGAAAATCGGGCGCTATATCCATAGCGAAATACAAAACAAATATAAAAGACAGGATTGAAATTCCTGCGCTATATTCACAGCGAAATACAAAGCGAATATAAAAGACAGTATTGAAATTCCGGCACTATATCCACAGCGAAATACAAAACAAATAGATAAGATTGAAATTCCGGCTCCATATCCAAACCGAAATAAAATTGTGAATATAAAAGACAATATTTATATTCCGCGCTACATCCGAAATAAAATAAAATATAAATATCAAAAAACAAGATTTAAATTACCGCGCTTTACATCCGATAAAAAAAATCTAAAATAAAAATGGCTAACGTTTATGTGATGTGCGGCGACGAGACATTCCAACAATATATTTGGTAAAACATTTGGCGACTAATCGTTTTTGGCGATTTTTTGGCAAAAAAATTTGGCGACAAACAATTATCGCCAAATTGTAACAGATTTGGCGACTTTTCTCTGAGACCGTGGCGATTTTCTGTGCTTTAGAGGTTAAACCGTAATACTCAATTTAGCCAACATAAGATTTATGAAAGTATTTTAAATCGCAAATATAATTTTTCCTCTTTTGATAACTTAAATTTTAAAATTCTTGTAAAATATGATTTTGAAAATTTATTTAATGGAAACAGTTAAGTTTAGTGTTTTAAAATACTGATACAGTTGTGTGAATCCAGAGAAAATAAAAAAATAAAAAATTACTGATATATTTTATAAATATTTTAAAATTCAATAATTTAATAAATGAAATATTACTGATTTAAAATTATATAGTATAATAGATGGTATGAAATTATATTTTTTATTTTTTAATAATTTAATAATTTTTTTAATTTTTAATGTTTGAAAATTTTTTCTATAATTAATAATCGAGAAGATAGTTACCGAAACTGAGACTTGTAAAACCAATGCCTCTAAATTTTCTACTGAGAGAAGTTTCTAATAAATTAAACTTTTTCAACATTTTTTTCAAAGTATGGCAGGTTTTAATTTCTAAAAATTATTGTAATATAATAAATCATTTTATTTTTCAAAAGTATACATTTGAATAAAAAATGGATGTTTGAACTTAAATAATGGATAAAAAATTAAATTTCATAATATTTTGAGCAATTTTTTTAAAAATAAAAATCCATTATATTAACAGAGTAGAAAACAATCTTCTAATTTTGTTTAATTTAATTAAATAGTCAATATAACTTATAACAGATGGCAGCACATTTAGTATTAAATTTGTTCAACTAAATTTAAACTTTTTCAATAATTCTCTGATTTGTGTTTTACATATATATCACAAAAAAATGAAATGATTTATAATCCAATAAAATTTACATAATTTTGAAAATTAAAACTATTCAGCTCTTATTTTTATTTTAATTTTAATAATGGAATCGAAAGTTTTTATTTATTAGTAAAGCAATAATCATAGAAGAACATAAAGAGTTAGAAGCTCATCCTATTTCAATAGTTCGTCTGAAAATTAATTTTCATGTTTTGAAGTAAAGTATAGTTCATAAAGAAATTAATTTATCCCTTTTATACTGTAAAAATCTGAATTTTTAAAAATAAAATCATTACTCTGTAAATAAATAATTAATTAAAAGAATATATTTATACATATACATATATTATATCATGTTTTTATTATTACAAATAAAAACAAATAAAGAAATAAATTTATGCAAAGTATACATGCAAACATTAATTAATATTAATTCACAAGAGAAAACAACACATAGAGAAAATATTTGATTTTAAGAAAAAATAGCGAATCATGTTCGTGCTTAAAAAGATATCTGTTATTAGCTTCAGATAACATGTTCTAATAAACAGTTTCGTTTATTCAACACTGCATGTCTAAAACCACGTTCAAATGATGAAAACCTTGTGCATAAGATCTCTTAAAATCCTAATCTAACCGAAAGGCTACGGAATTCATATCATCAGTGCCAAAGACACACATATTATCACCTCTCCAATAAGCAGACCTTCTGACCTAAATTTTTTTACAGACGGATCAATAATAGACAATTGCGTTTGTGCAGCATTTACTTTATTTAATAAATTTTAGAAATTGATGCATCTTTCATCAAAATAAATCTTTTTTTGCAAGCAGAAATAATTGCCATTCAATTAGCATTAGACTATGAAGTGTCCCATAACCTACGCAACTTCATCATATATAGTGAAGGTAATTCTGAAATTAAAGCAACAGATAATCCTGATAAAATACATCGGCTTTAATGCATAAAATCCAAGATACTCGAAGAGAACACAAGCCCCACTCGGAACACCGTACCAAGCGGATCATCACAGGTGCGAAGGAAATGAGAGGCAGAATTTTTTGCAAAATAAGCATCAATCCCATGTACTGAAATCAAATGCTGAAACCTCATCTTCTTCAACAACATAAAATAAATCAATGGCAAGTTAATTGGGACATGTAGAACGAGGACGATGGACTAACAATCTTCTTCCTAAAGTATTCACCAATTATTTTACCATTAACAAATTCCTCAATTATTTCATTTCCGGCCACGGTTCATTCACCTTGTATTATAAGTGATTCTGTAGAAATGGTATTTTCATGTTGTGTGTTAAAGAAGGTTTTCAATGACACGACATATTCGACTTCCCCTTTACAGCCAACAACTACATAAGCTATCCCACTTTTAAAACATCTTCAGATTTGCATCAGACATGGACCCGCTCAACGTTGTGCAACCATCATAATGAAGACCATGTACGTGGATTTGAACATGTGCCAACCGAAGTGCCAACAATATTCTCGCTCTTAAGAACAACTACTCAGTGTATTTCATATATAAGTGGAAATATAAATGAATAAACAGAAATAAAATTTACAATCAAAAAGTGCTTATTTAAATTTTTGACTATCAATAGTATAATGTACAAAAATCAAATAAAAACAGTAAGTTAAGACAATGCCGAATATTATGCTAAATATTTTGTCAAAAAATCCCATTTATCTTAATTTTTTTATCAATTTTCAGCAAAACTCTTTTCTATAATCATTGATAGATATGCGATTTTATAAAAATAACATTAACTACAACATTTTACAATAAAAGTGAGCTCCAGTGGCTCAGTAGCTTCATGCCGCTTCCCGTAAGCTCAGCAAAGTGAAGCATCATTTGCTGCAGGCAGTGGTTGGGAGGGTGACCACGGTGTACTCTCCTTCACTGGGTTGCTGGAACTCCGTAGGTTGGGGACGTGTCTAAGTTAATCTGTGACGTCCAAAGTCCTTCCGCTGGTGTGGCGTGGATATGGAGAGGAGGGTGCCAGCTCAGGTGTGGCCTCGTCACCTGACCTTGGTTCAAAATTACGAGGCACCTTAATTAGAGCAAAGACGTACTTTCACCTTCGTGGTGCTCTGTTCTAAACGAAAGACGCACCCGTTTGACTTAATTCGCACTGCCAACGGCATAGCGAGCTTGGCTTGTACAAGTGTCATAAGTAACAACAACAACAATAAAAGTGGCAGCAGAGATTTTGCACTGAATTTTTTTTATTTAATTCCAATTGGAAGAACATTTAAAGGTTAATGATATCAAATTGCTATGTACCCCCCACATAATAGAAATCTGGAATACTGCCAATAATTCACTTAGGCAAATATGTACTTATGAAATACATCTACAAAATTCCTCATCCATCGTTCAAAAGAACTGGGGTACAAACAATGACATTTAATTTAGTGGTTTTATTCTTAATTATTTTTCAGTTTGTTAGGTTTCACAGTATGTTATTTTAATACATTCTTCAGTATCATGCTTTATTTTCAAAATTTCTGAATGTTCACTGGAGAACTTAAATTTAAAATAAGGGAAATCGGCCTAATGCCAAACTCCAAGTGGGAGCTAAGCACTTGGAGTTTCGCATTAGGCTGACCACCTAATCAGGACAACCTAGGCTCTCTCAGTCAAGAGAACTGTAGGCCTTGGCCTACACGGGCTGTGATGCCATAGAGTTTGGTATATATATATGTATGAATTCTAGCAATTTTTAATCTGACTTAAGAGATTTGTATTGAACCATTATCATATCCCATAAATTACTGAGTTTAATGTTTTATAAGATGAAACAAACTCTTATATTTGCTCAAGCACATTTTGATGGTTCATATTTTCCCGATCCTATTATCGATTTAAAAAATGAATATATGTATCACTTAAAGAGGAGGAAATAACATGTTATTATAGGAGAGAGGCATTATTTAACTTAATTTAATAATTTTAATTAAGTTTTGACGTCATGAATTTAAATACAGGGTGATCTTTTTTAAAGTGACAGTGTTTGGAATGCCCTGTAGCGCGATCTAATAGCCGGAATGGCACCAAACTTGGTATTTAGACTAATCAAAACACGAGAAAAAAAGATTCTGTAAAAAAAAAAAAAAAAAAAAAAAAAAAAAAAAAAAATCCAAAAATCGCCGCTAGGGCATTTTGTGGCGCTTTACAATGTATAAAATGTGAGAAAAGAAAAATACTGACACATACAATCGTACAATTAAATTATTAATGTTTATTTATTACATTAACTTCCCCGGTGAGGAATTAGACCACATTACATATAAGTTCCGTTCTCAGAAATAACACCGTGCATGTCCAAAGTCCTTCCGCTGGTGTGGCGTGGATGTGGAGAGGAGGGTGCCAGCTCAGGTCGTCACCTGACCTTGGTTCAAAATTACGAGGCACCTTAATTAGAGCAAAGACGTACTTTCACCTTCGTGGTGCTCTGTTCCAAGCGAAAGACGCACCCGTTTGACTTAATTCGCACTGCCAACGGCATAGCTAGCTTGGCTTGTCCAAGTGTCATAAGCAACAACAACAACAACAACACCGTGCATTCTGCGTACAGCGTTCCCCACAACCTAACGTAACATGTCACAAGGAATATTCCGCACCGTCTTTGTTATGTTTTCCTTTAGAATAGACAAATTTGATACTCCACCAACATAAGCGCACGTTCCGGTAACGTGAGAGGCATGGCCACTGGAGCTCGTTTACTTCAGCTGAGATTATTTTCGGAGTTGTCTACTACATGCATTTATAGCCCCTATTATTGGCACTGTCATCGAACAACATTTGCATTTTGCTTTGATACCTGTATTTTATGCTAATTCTCCTTATTGTAAGCTACAGCAGCGCCACAAAATGCCCTAGTGGTGACTTTTGAACTAAACTTATTTCTACCGAATTTTTTTCCCATGTCTTGATTAGTCTAAATATCGAGTGTGGTGTCATTTCGGCTATTAGATCACGCTACAGGATGCTCCAAACACTCTCACTTTAAAAAAGATCACCCTGTATATTAACCTTGTAACTATTTATAGCAATTTCATAATAAACACTTTAAACTATCAAATGAATCTCAAAATACAACTCTTTTTAGCAAGCATTTTATTGTACCTTGTAATTAAAAATTGAAATTATAGAGTAACACCTTATTTTGAGGAATAGTTTTTGTTGCATCAAAATTTTTTAGAGTTTTATAAATAACTTTGAATAAACGTAAATGAATTTTTATGAAATTTGCCTTGCTATAAGAACAATTGTTTGGCTTTATCTAGAACTAAAGCTATATTTCTGCGTTTATGATGAAATATCGAGAAAATATATTTTTGCAATTTTTTCTCATTCGATTACTTTCCGCATTATTATGCGTCATAGCACTTTGCTAACAGAAATAGAAAGAAAGAGTAAGTCATTTAAGAAAATATGTGCTTATTATTGTTATAGCAATTGATTAAAGAGAAGATGGGAAATAAGTGGTTCTGACAGTGTTTTTTTTTTTCAATTTAAGCACACACCCTTTCTAATTTTCTTTAGAAGTGAGTTTAGATAAGAACAATTACATACTTATAAGAACAATTAACTTATAAGAATTTATAAGAACAATAAGAACAATTAAGTCATACTTGTGAAAGCTGACCAACTTGTCTAGTGGTCAGCGTGCCTGACCACTAGTGCTGCGGATAAGGAGGTCTTGGGTTCGAATCCCGGTTCGGGCATGGATGTTCTTTTTCTCTCTCTATCTATCCTGCCGAGCTGGCAGCTGAATGGTTAGCGCTCTTGCCTTCGGTTCAACAGTTCGTGGGTTCGAATCCCACCATGGGCATGGATATTTGTAGTGGTTCGGAATCCACTTTAAGCCGTAAGTCCCGGTCTAATTAGCCCTCGTGTGCAAAAAATGACCTTTGAGCGACAAACAAACCGAAACTCTATCTATCCTGTCTTTGTCCTTTCCTTGTATGAATGAGGTGTGAATGGTTGCCTACCCTATAAACGGGTCCTTATGGCAAGTGTGTAGAGCAAAGTCGTACTTTCACCTCCATGGTGCTCTGATTAAAAGGAGAAGACGCTCCCCTTCGACTTAAAATTCGCATAGCCAAAGGCATAGCAAGCTAGCTTGTCCAAGTGTCATTAGAAACAACAACAACATACTTATGAATTCTCTAATTTCTTATCAACACTTTGTCAGTAATAATGCGTGATTAAAACTCAGAATAATCAAGAGAAAACACATGCAAAAATGTATTCATGACAAATATTCAAGGTAGAAGATTTATACGAATTCGGGAATAAATCTATGTCTATATCTATCTATTTTCATAATGAGCCGACCGATGGTTGAGTTATAAGTGTTCCTGACTACCGTGCGGGCGGTCCCGGCTTCGAATCCCGTTTCAAGCATGGATGTTTCTTTCTCTCTGTGTTTCTCTATCCTTTTTTCTGAGTTGATGTTTAAATGTGGCCCACCCTATAAGCGGGTTTGTGGTTGTATGGCGCGGGCAACGCTACTCGCCTCCGTGACTTTGTTCACAGGTGCCCACTGGGTAACGACACATGAGTAGCAGTTTCCGGAATCTATCATAGTGACTATCAAAAACTATCATAGTGAATAAATTTTCGAAGAGAGAGATGCCTGCATGACATTACAAGGTTATTTTTTGGCATTCAAATTCAATCATTTAAAAATATTCTTAAAGTACCGTGGTATGTCACTGTTCTGTTTCATGCCGTATTTAAATATTGTGAGTGCCAAGTCAGGTCACAATTTTCTCTCATTCTTGTGTTTTCAAACAGTTGAATTGCTCCTTGAGGTGATACGCGACTGCAATCATTCTACACCGAATATGTTAGGACTAATATCTGGAGAATATGCTGGCCAAACAACTCAGGAATTTCTTCCGTTGAATGGAAATTCGTCTGTTATGTCAGCGTAATGCGTACTTATGCTATCATTTCTGATGGTGACTGCATAAGTATCCACAAATAGTTTGAAGATCCCAGTAATATAAGATGGAGCTATTTGTCTCTTCTAAACATTCAGAAAAAAAAACAAGAATGAGTACTCCATCTAAAATTAATTATTGTAGTACAAAATAGATGAGCGTAAAATTTCTTCTATATCATGGGTGAATGTTTCTATTTCCAGTATTCTTGGAAGCAATTGATAATGTAAACCAAAAATGTTGTTACTTATGACACTTGGACAAGCCGTTGGCACCGCTAATTTAAGTTAATAGAGTTCGCCTTTCGCTTAACCAGAGCACCACTAAAGGTTAAAGTACGACTTCGCTCTAAGCTCTTCCGATAGATGGCGCCACCAGAGATTTACTCCTTTAATTTTCTAATTGATCTCAAGGGGGAGGATATTTGACTCCAGACCATTACAACCATGGTATCTGCTCAACGATCGACCACGGGACTTTCGATTTCATAGATATAACAAGCATATATATCGCATGTACACTGTGAGGTTTTGGCGGCATGGGGGATAGAGCTTTCCGAACGGATGGCCCTAACCACTGCGCTATCACGGCACTTACACTAAAAGTAATCCAATTATTGATACTTTGTGAATATTCCATTGTACAGTAATCCCTATCAAATGGATAGTATAAATATTGATCTCTTCGTTATTATTAGTCGAATTAAGTTTCATACTGCAACCAATAATGATATGTTCACATGAATGCTACTTGGTTGCTTAAGTTATGCGAAGACAGGGTTCTTCTCAGAATACTACAATTTCTTTAATCATACATTAATCACATCTACTGAGATACGTGTTCAAGCGTAATGTGAACTTATTTTACATTGCATACTTAATTGCTTAGATACTTTAGAATTGCGTCATTAATAATTAAGGTAAAAATGGATGTATATTAATATCTATTCTGGATATTAGGTAAATTTCCTTCTTTTTTCCTTTGTGATACAGAGCATTTTCTCCAAAGAAATTGCGGCGTATGATCAAATGCTTTGAATATATAAATAAAAATTCTGCATCATTTGTAATGTGTCATTTGCAATCTGCAGTATTAGTTCCTATCAAAAAATAGAAAACATATCTCATAATAATAACTTTTCAAATATAGCTACTTTTTAAGTTTTGTATCCCAATTCACTTTCTATATCTAAACATCTATTGTGATATATATATATATATACATACATACATATATATATATACATATATATACATATATATATATATACATATATATATATATATATATATATATATATATATATATATATATATATATATATATATATAAATATACATATATATATATATATATATAAATATACATATATATATATATATATATATATATATATATATATATATATATATATATATATATATATATATATATATATATATATATATATATATATATATATATATATATATATATATATACATATATATATATATATATATACATATATATATATATATATATATATATATATATATATATATATATATATATATATATATATATATATATAGTCTATTAGTATGTATTATTATAGTTAGGTAATATATATACATATATATGTTATATAATTAATTAGGTTGAACTAAATTAGATTAGATAAAATTAATTAAACTAAATAATTTGAGTTATTTAAATTAGTCTGTTTCTATAATTTGAATTAATAATTTAGTGAGAATACCAGTTTGCTGTTACTGACGGTTTGTTCTGTTTAAGCTGCCTTCATTCGTTTATGTGAGTGTGATCCATCCATTAAATTAAAAATCGATTCTCCAATAATTCATCTCAATGGATATGAGTGACAATGCGATTGCTGAGGTTCGATTCCACAAGAAATAAATGGTCCTACTTTGGAATATTCTAAGAATATTTCAAAAAGATTTAAGTTAGCAATGCATTGTACGCTTGACGTCCGCATACTCAAATGTAAATGAAAGGAAATAATAAATCGATTTGGCAAAGAAAGGCATCTTGAAATAGACCCATCACAGGCATGCCTCAGGACAAAAGGTTGAGAAGGGGGCGGATCGCCAGTCAACCAAAGACAGCTGAAAAGACCGATGTCGTGTTTTAAATGGATTCCGATTCACTATTACTATCCTAAGTAAAAACCTAGAATGTAAACTGTTCCATGGAAGAAAAGAAACAGTGCTATAGATTTAAAATTTGTTATCAGTAAAGTAACAACAGAATCACAAAATATTTACCCCAAGATCATTCCTTGCATAACAAAATATTAAAATGAGTAACGTTTATATGTGACAAACTTAATAAATTTAATAAAAAATAACAAGTCTATTAATTTTAAAATGTTATAATTAATAATTAAAATGAAAAATATGTCTGATCATATTGCAATATGGTTGAGTACTTCTTAAGTTTTACTTTTTTATGAGCAAAATTTTCATAAATAAATTTGTTTTTTGTTAAATAGTGGATATTTCTCTAAAAATAAATCTATTTTAAATATTTTTCATTCCAAAAAAATTTTTAAATTCATGCAAAAATTTCTTTCAAAAATAAATGATTTTGAACTTTTATTGTATTAGATTCCTCTATATTCACATAATTCTGAATATGAAGAGATATATTACATTCCATATTTATTGCGTACAGTGCTTAAATCTTTTATCATGTTTTTTCTAAGAAATTCTATTATTAATAATTATTTTAAAAATAAGTTAATTCATTTTGCTTGATAAATATATCATTGTGTAAATATTTATTTTTTAAATAATTGTATATTAAGAAAAATAAATTTAAATAATTGTTTAATATACATTATAATAGTTTTCAACAAAATCGAATACCTTGCTTAAAGTTAAATGTATATTTCAATCAATTAATGGAAAATATTTTTAACACTGAATTTTACGTTTTCTAACGTACATTGTGTCTAAAGTATACAAAATTATACGTTAAAATTTTAAATGCATAGAATGGAAAAGTAAATTTTATGATAGACTAGATTTTCTTTGCCAATGATCGGTGATGTTGTCGTTAAAAGTCTAACCAAATATACAATAAGAAATAACAAATTGTATAGATATATTGAGAGAAAAAGCGAAAGTATACAGTAAAAATAGTACAATCAGTAATAAATGAATGTGAAATATTGATCAATTTTATCAATTTAATATTTTCCTTCATGACAACTAATAAAATTACACAAATGTATACGCATTATTTATGTATAAAGTTGAAATCGTTCTTCAAATATATTAGACAATTTAAAGAACGAACACGAAAACACACACACACACATATATATATACATATATATATATATTCTTAATATTTTAAATCAAGAATATTTATGTTATAATTCTGATAATAGAGAGAGTTAACAAAAACAGTAATGCAAAAGGATAAATGAAGCAATATCTTTATTCGTTCCAGCGACTTCCAATAATTTTAAATTTAAATTTCATTTGTTAATTTAAATGGTGGAATTTTTCAAAGAAAAAAATTGTCTCCTTTATATAATATATAATATTTTACTTTTGTATTTTTCTTTTGTTAGTGGAGTATAATGTTAATAGAACAGTAATATTTATCTTATTTATAAAATGTTTTAATTTTAAAAATAGTTTTTTATCTTAAACTAGTTTAAATATAAATAGATTTGTAGAAAATTTATCAATTCCTTTTTACGTAAGCAAATACTATCAATTGTTGGACATTTTCTGCATTCAAAATTATACGTTAAAATAATTGCAAACTACTACAATACTTAGATCAGTTTCGAACGAATTTACTTTTAATTTCAGATTTACTTTATTCGTTTTTTACATATTTAACTTTTAAGTGTTTTTGATTAAATATACGTATTAAAAGTGTTTTCAAAGTCACTTTCTTTCACAATAAAAACTTAAGATGCCAAAAATTAAAAAGACAAAAAATTCTAAATTATTAAAAATACAAATTCTGCAGTTTGGCTTACGGGATTGTCTAAGAATACTTAATTCTCCAATCTCGAAGCAGATGTAAAAAATATCAATGATTATTCAATTAATGTATTCAATGTATTTTACTGGATTTTTGGCTGGTGACTTATTGAGGAAGATGAAAACGCACTCGCTAGAGAGAGGGGAAGTTATATTGATTTAGAGAAACACTGTCATTTTCAACAAATCATTGCACTGTGTGAATGGAGAATAAAAGGGGATACTATGCCCTCAATGAGTCATAACCACTTCACCGAGAATTCAAATTAGCTGTTTTAAATGAATCATAAAAGCTTTAATATATCTCTCAAAATTAGTTTTTCGCTTAAAGACCAACCCCTTCATTTGAGCATCACTGTCTCTCATGCAACAGTATTCATTTATACCTGAACAAAAGAAATTGTGTAATAGCGATATCGGAGCGGGTGTAGATTTCCTTCTTACCGTTAATTAGATGAATGCAGCGCAACGATTGAATGATTTATTCACAAGAATAAAATGTTAAATTAATAATTCATTTCTTCTGAATGAATAATTAAATTATAAAATTCATTACGAGAAGTAATTATGCGAAAGTTCTAGTTGCCTGTGAAATAATTCAATTGTTTCTCGAAATTAAATGTGCACTGATAAATACCGTTGAATGATAACAATTTTTGATTGTTATTTCAATTTGATTTGATTTCAATTTGATTGAATGATAACAAAGATGTACAAAAAATATTAAAACTTCTATCGATACAAGGTCGTCATTTCTGGACTAAAAATTCTTTTG
>JAJQOW010000976.1:50000-70502 GCA_037975125.1 Latrodectus hesperus | reverse complement strand
TTGCGCATTGTTCCTTTAAATGCATATTGTCAATAAATTTTATGTGAAGCAAAAATATTTGATACATTATAATTATGATAACAAATTTATTCAGATTGCATTACCAACTCCTTTCTAAATAATGTCATAATTTTAAAGATAATTTTTCAATCTTGGATATTTTCAAGGATACTGATATTATCCTCTTTTTACAAAATTAAAGATAAGATATATTGCTTAATGTATTCAATCATATTTATATTGTTTTGTTTATATCCGTTTTTGGAATATGGATGGAGCGGTAGGATGAGTGTGTAGTTCATATAATTTCTAGGTACTGTCCATTGGTATTTTAGTACAACTACACTACAAAATAACACCAGAAACTATAAGTTTATCAGTTTTCGATTTATATGTGAAAACTCCTCATTTACATGATTGAAAGTCACTCAACTTTTTCGACACATCTCTTAGGATTTTTGAAAAATTCATAATAGTTTATAAATTTCTAAGTTATAATTTCAAAGAATCAACTATCTATTATCTTTCTCCATTTGATAATTTGATCCATATTCATTCTAGAGCTTGCTTTAAATTTGTATGACATACTTCATTAAAATTTAGAAAATGTAATTAATTGTTACAATACATTAGAGTGAAACTTATAAAAAAACTTGAACTGAATGTAATCATGCATTAAAATTTATTAAGTGCAATTATTCAACATATAATTATTTGTAGATATGGTTCTCTCTTTGTTTATATATATATATATATATATATATATATATATATATATATATATATATATATATGATTAATTCCGTAAAAATATGAGAAAAACGAATATTAAGAATAAAGGATAAATAGTTGAAGAGTTTCACAAAAACGGAACCGAAAGATATTAACTCTATGCTTGGAATGTATTTTTATTTATTTCTCATTCCATTTTTAAACAAATTTAAGTTTCAAAGACAATTTTTTTGATTTTATATAAACTTTTTAAAATATGAAATTTTTATGAATATTTCTTTTTAAAATTAGAGTAAACAATGATGTGAATTTTATAAAGAATGTTTGAAAGAAAAAAATTGGTATCTAAAAAATTAGCAGAAAAATTTCCATTTAATATTAAACATTTTAAAATAAAATTGGGAAAACTGGATCACTTACGCAAATTGAAAAGCAAGGCATTAATATTCTAATTTCAAGTAAACTACATAAACTTTTTAAAAGTAGACAATTGCTCGGACACATATATCATATATAAAAATTTGCCTATTTACACATTATGTATAATCTAAATGAATATTTCAAGAAAAAGGATAAAATGTTTAATATTATTAAAGACACTGTAATTTTTAGTTGAGGGGTTATGCTTATTAACTAATTCATAAGCTACTAAAATTTAAATTTTAATCCTAAAATTCACAGGAAATTCCGACTACCGATTACAAATAAATTTTAGGATCTTCATTGATTTTGGATCATTATGTCATAATATAATATCAAAAATTCATGATAATATGAATGCTATGTTAACAAATTAATTTTGTTCAGGATAATATTAATATGTTTTATTGCATAAAATAAAATGTCTAGCAAATAATTCATTGGATAAATGCAGTTACTCTCATTAAAATAGTACTTAAAATGAAAATGAGCATATAATTGAAGTAGAAATAAACATAACGCAAAAGATGTTGCTAACTCAATAGTTAGCCCCCCAACTTTTCTAGTGGTCCATGTGCTAGATTGGGATAGGGAGGTCTTGGGTTCGAATCCCGGTTCGAGCACGGATGTACTCTTTTTCTCTCTCTATCTATCCTGTCTTTGTCCTTTCCTTGTAGGAATGTGGAGTGAATGGTGTCCTACCTTATAAACAGGTACCTGTGGCTGTGTGTACTGAGGAAGTCGGACTCCACACCAAAATATGGTTCAGTTGGAAAAGTGGAGCAGCACACCCCATAATGCCAGCCTAGCTGACATACGACAACAGCTCAATAGATTCTAAATTTTTCCACCTTTCCTAAGCTATGTATTATAACTTTTTTTTCTAATTTTAAGAAATAATCAGTACTTTGTTTCTAAAGATAGCTACCTATTTGTTTCACAAATACATTTCGATTCAATTTATAAAGTATAAATTTATTTTAAGCTCCTCCAATGGGAATGTGTCCGCCAAAAGAACACTGGGATTGGTGCAACGCTGGATGTCAAAAGACCTGCTTGAATAGAGGAGAGCCAGGGTATTGTCATCGGATTTGCCAGGGAGGATGTGTTTGTAATGTTGGTTACGTGAGAAATCCAAAAGGAAAATGTATTCTTCCAAGGATGTGCCCAGTTCAGGCGAATATCATTCCTGAAGGTATTTTCTTCAGTTGATATTATAAAACTCATTTTTTAAAATCATTGTTAAGATAAAATAGTTTTAAATGTTAAAAAAAACTTTAACATCACAATTACGTTAGAAAATTTTGGCAAAGACTGATAAATGAAGAATGAGATCTGAAATTAAAAAAATTGAAATTAATAATTATTTTCTTGGAATCTCTCTTCATTTGGCGTAATATGGCTTACTGACTGAGTTGCGCCCATTGAGTTGTGGGTCTTAAGATTGTTTATTATTTTTAAACAATGAGTAGGGCCGTGGTAGCCTAGTGGTTAAAGTATCGGTCTTCCAACCGAAAGGGTGGGGTTTGATTCCCAATGCCGCTAAAAACCCACAGAGTACATGCGATATGTGTGCTCGTTAAATCTGTGGAATCGAAAGTTCTGTGATCGGTCGTTGAGCAGTTACCATGGGGGCAATGGTCTGGAGAAAATCTCCTCCCCATTCAGATCAATGTCAAAATGGAGGGAGTGGATCCTCTGGTAGTGCCATCTGTCGGTTGATTTAAAAAAGAGCAAAGACGTACTTTCACCTTCATGGTGCTCTGATTAAAACTAAAGACGCTCCTTATTGACTTAAATTCGCATAGCCAAGGCAAAGAGAGCTTGGTTTGTCCAAGTGTCATTAGTAACAACAAACAATGAGTATTAAATGATGCGCTTCTGCTTTCCGCATGCCTGTCCATCAGAGTGGGTGCTTGGGAATTTTCCAGTTTATCTTCTCTTACAACAATTAAATGTAATATCTATGAAAAGTTTTCTGTAGGCTGAAAAGATTTACATGTATCTTTGTCTGCATGGTACTTCGCTACTTGGTGTTAAATCGATTTTCAAAAGATTCATTATAGTCAATTGTAAGACTGAACTTTTTGGCGTAAGATTCAATTTCAGTTAATGTTGAAAAATGGGAAATGAATTGTGAATACCTGTTTTCTACAATCACATCGATCTTGATTGTGGTCTGTCAGGAAAAATCATAATTTTAGCATGCACATCGTAGGTGATCAAAGCACACCTTATAAACTGCATGAAGAGATGAAAGATCGTCATTTTGGAAAATGTAAATTATACCATTTTGGGGATTTTTGTGTCTGCAGTTTTAACATGTCTCGGACATCATTCGAATACATTTCTGGATTTGACGGAAGCAGAATTTTTGCATACTGAAATAATGAATTATCCTTTTTAAAAATTTGTTATGATGTTTGATTTACACAAGTCACAAATGCCGCCCAACTTGTTTAGTGGTCAGCGTGCCTGACTGCGGAAAGGGAGATCCTGGGTTCGAATATGGATGTACTTTCTCTCTCTATCTATCCTGTCTTTGTCCTTTCCTTGTATGAATGGGTTGTAAATGGTTGCCTACCTTATATATGGGTACCTATGGCATGTGTGTACTGAGAAGTCGGACTCCACGCCAAAATATGGCTCAGTTGGAAAAGTATAGCAGCGCACCCCATAATGCCTGCCTAGCTGACACACGACAACAACAACAAGTCAGAAGTATGTACTTATAGAATCAAAGGTTCTCAGAGTCAAAGACGAACCAAAAAAAGTGATTACAGTTAGTGTGTTTTACTATTCGACGGGAAGATAGACATACTGTGGGAATGGAAATGATGGAGCTGATTATCAATATATCACTACGAATGCAATCTAAATACAGTAAAAAATTAAATGCTACTTTAACAATTCATGCTGATATAAACTAATTTATAGCTCAATAGAATGTTTACTAAGGGTTGAATATTGCATTTAATTTTAGCCTTAATCAAAGGTGTTTACATTAGTAGTGGTGCTCTTAATTGGTTATATGTTATGATAGTGTAGCATGAGACGAATTATATTTTTAAATAGTGTATCATGAGGTCGAAGATGTGTTTAGAGATATAATGGGAAAATATTGTACCATTATTATGCTTTATCATATAAGTCCAGTATCCCAGAGACTCTAACATCTTTATCGCTACGGATTGGTGAACGCTTGATAATTTTACCACGGTGAGTTGTGAAGATTTTTTATATTTTAGGTTGTTTGAATTTTCTTAATCAATTTGCATAATTTTACTTTAATCGCACTTAAATATACCTGCAAAAGTGTATACGTTTAAATTAAAAATAAATACAAAATATTAAAGTGTTAAGTTTTTAAATTTTTATGTACTAAATCAATAAGAACCATAAGCTTGTTCCTTTCCATCTAGATAATAATATTTTGAGTCTATAGAAAATAGGAGAGAATATATATCAATAGGAGATAGGGTCAATAGGAGAGAATAATATCCGAAATGCGTTGACTATATCTATTTTGATCCACACACACATTTTGTTTTGGTTGCTGCACTGTAGAATATTCTGCTTAAGCCAGATAGGTTGTTGGAAATGACGATAGAGATTTAAATGCTTTTCTAGAGCAATCTCAAAGTCTTTTGTGATAGTTTTAATCTCGAATACCATCAGATTTTTTATCTCGAGCATAGTCTTAAAGCTTCCGTCATTTGCAACCACCAGCAATTAATCTTCTTTTATCATATATATACTGTTAGCTTGGGGAATAAGTTCGTAGCTCTTTTACAAAAGACGTTTATTTAAACAAAAACAATAATTATATTAATAAGTTAATTAATTATCTATTCGCCGTTGCAACCTCTTCCCATCTCTCGACCCATTTGTTGATGCCGTTTCGCCAAAAATCGCCTGGTCTGGTGTCAAAGTAGTTGTTGAGCCAGTTTTTAAGGACTTCTTGGTGCACTGGGAAATGCTCTAAAAGAATATGTAGGTCAACAAGGAGCTCTACATTGCCCAGCTATACACCGCGTGAATGAGGCTATTCGACTGTAAAGACCTCATTGACATGGTCAAACCATACTCCTTCACGACAACGCTGGGCCCTATGTTGCACAAGTCGTCGAAGCCGCACTCTATAAGCTCGAATGGGAGGTCCTTCAAAATCCACCAATTACCATATTCTCCGGACCTTGCACCGACCGATTACCATCTTTTCCGCACCTTGTCAAATCATATGAAGGGCGTTACCTTCGATTATAAAGAAGTGCTTAAAAACTGGCTCAAAAATTTTTTTGACACCAGACCAGGTGATTTTTGACGGAACGGCACCAACAAATGGGTCGAGATATGGGAAGAGGTTGTAAACAGCAACGGCGAATATATAACTGATGAACTTATTGATATAATGATTGTTTTTTGTTTAAATAAAAAGCCTTTCGTAAAAACGCTAACGTAATTACGCCTTTCGTAAACGAACTTTTCCTCAACCTAATAGATTAATAAATGGGTAGCTAATTCTTTCCGTAACAGTTAGTGGCTTTTATTAAATTAGGATGTAGCTTTCGAACTCCTTCAAAAGCAAAGACAGATGTTTTTGCACCAAATGAAACAATGAATATTCAATGTCTGTCTCGGCAAAAATCTATACTAATGTTTGAAAAATTTTACTATTTTCTCTTCATGTGTTATTCTCATAACTGGAAGTATATAAGAAAGTATACATGTATATAAGAGAACTACATTTATCTCTTTCCTTACAAAGTTGCTCAAACGGGCGTCATTTAATGATATGTGATTTAATGTGGATAATAACATTACTCAATATGCAATTAAATTCCTGTGACATTTTTTTATATTTACAAAGATAAAGTACTTAATAAATCTGCCTGCACGTATACTTGATATAGATATTGTACATAAGCAAGTACTGATTTCTTGTCGATAACTAGTCTTAATTTACATTCTGATAGTACTCTATTGTGACTTATTTTAAATATCTAACCTTACTGTCGATTCATCAATCTGGATTGCAAACCACTGAGATGTATTCATCCCCTCCAATTGTAACTTAATGATTTTGGCTTTCTCCTCAATGCCTTTACTGCCAATGGGAGACTGCAAAGGCACATGTGGCATTTTTTCCACAACGTCTCTCACAGAAATGCATAACAAATGGCATGGCAATACCAATTCTCCATCAATAAATATCTTTTTATTCTTAGTAATACAGTTAGCCACTTAACTTGATAATCTTATTCATTGATGCGGTACCACCGTAAGTTTCTTTTGTTCTTCGTGTTTTTTTTTCCGAAACACTGCAGTGACTTGTCTTTTAATCCATGTGCAGGCAATTCAATTTGTATAGCCTCTTTAGAAAGCTAATGACCTCAAACTGAACAAAGCACTTTTGGAATGTGGGAATAACGTCAACCATTATAAATCAAGTATAGAATTCATGGTATTCTCTGTTAAAAGTTATATGTTCTTTTGGTGTTGAAGGACTTCTTCTGTCTGTTCTCTGGGTCATTCCTTCTCTCAATTAAATTTTCAAAGACATCCGTTTCATGCACATTATTGATAATTAGCAGTTTAAGATTGAACAAACATAATATATACGTACACCAATTGTCTTAAACATGAGAGAATACCAGTGAAAAGGAGAGATTTATAGAGAATAAAAATTGAGTGGTAGAAATGTTTAATACTTAGCTTGTCAATATAATAGTTTATATAAATACATCCATTAGTATGTTTATTTATACTAAGGGAAACAGGTATATAATTTTCCTTAAAATAAATACAGTATAGTATAAAAATAATTTTAGATGATTATTTTATATTGAAAGAGACAACTACCTAATGCAAATTGTTTATTTTAGTTAAAGTTAATAATGATATATTTCTTGTAGTAAATATAAAATATTCATTTTGCTAAAAGAACTAAGGAATTGTTATTTTAATTATTTGCTAAACCATTTTTTAATACCTTTTATATCGTAATTACTGAATATTGTTTTGTCACATCTTAAGCGTCTATTTAAACTAAGACGAAAGGTTTTTAAATTATAATTTATAGCATTATATATAATTTGTTGAACTATGGCAACAATACAAAACCATTATGGGGCGAAACTGTATCATATTATTTCTTAAAATTTTAAATGTTTTGCAGAGATTATGTAAGAAAATTTAATTTTTATTTTTTATATTTGAGCACATAATAGTGCTTAAAATATACATTAAATTCAAATAATTAGACATATTATAATAAAAAAAACACTTGTTTTAAGAGAATTTTTCCGCCTTCGATTTTTTCTAGTAATTACTAGTTTTAGTAATCTACTGGGAAAACAAATTATAAAATCATGATTTACTTGTTACAGGAAAGTATGTTATTTTTGTATGATAAAAAAAAAGCAATTTTAAATATTTTTCTTCTTTTTGATATTTAAATAGCATATTATTCTAAGAATGAGTTTGTTTCACAAGTACTGTATGCAGTTTCTAAAAATTCCTACAAAGCTCTAAAATCTATAATAAAAATATTTTTTTTATGTGTGGAGTATTAATTTTAAAGTAGAAATCAAATGATTTCATAAATAGCTGATATTTTCCATCTGTTTTGAATGCTGAGTTACAGTAAAATAATAATAGTAAGAATAATTTTTTAAGTTTTTTTCATTTACATTATACTAACACAATAAATTTGTAATAATAGTTGAATTACTTTCTCTTAATGCAGATGAGGATTTCTGTCCACCAAATGAAGAATTCAGCCCATGCTTAGCTCATTGTCAAAGGAACTGTTCTAACTGGAGCGATCCGAGAGCACCTTGCCTAAAAATTTGTGTTCCAGGATGCATTTGTAAACCTGGAATGGTTAGAGGCCCACACGGGAACTGCATAAGGCCACGGAAATGTCCAGACAGGAACAACCTCGGGAACTCCTTTGGTATGCATTAAGAAGTTTATTTAAATTTTTGTTAATAAGTATCAATTCCGTAATTTAGAATCTTCTACAAGTTTAAAATTCAAGTAATATAACCATCCTAATATTATATTTTTCACTAGTTTATTTTACCCTCAAATTTATGTATTGCTAAACATAATTTTAGCTCAAGATATTGAGAATCATTCTCAGTTTCATAATACGGATACAGATACAGTGCCTTTGTTTAGACCCTCTATCTTTCAAAACCATATATATAACGCTGATTGCTGTCTGGAACTGATACTAACTGTTAGTAAGAAGGTCTGCACAGATTCTGAGCTAAGGATGGCTACCCTAGCTACTATCAATGAGCATTATCCATCATCTGTTTGGTTCCATGTCTATACAGATGGTTCAGCTGTGGATGCCATTAGAAATGCTCGTGCAGGAGTATACTCTAAGAGTTTCAGGCTTTGCCAGGCTGTTGGGAAATACTATAACAGCTACAATGGTGAAGAGTGGACACTGTGCAATTAGCACTTGAAGAGATCAGAAAGGGAAAAGAGAACAACATATCATTTTTATTGACTCTCAGGCCACCATCAAGTCTCTGTCTTCAATTACTCCTTGCAGTATTAGGTCTGTTTATCTCTGTCAAATGGAAATTAGTTCTCTACTAGAAGAGGGACGTCAAACTGTGCTGCAATGGATACCCAGCCACTGTGGTATCGTGGGAAATGACGCACATGACAAATTGGCAAAGGCTGGCTCAGATCTACAACAGCCTCCTCCATCCTTAGAGTATCATACAGTTAAAAGGCTTATTAAGTCAAACATAGCCTCCTATCGTAGAAATGTTTACAAGATGTGCATAAAAGGGAAATCATGGGCTTCCTTACAAACAAAGCCTATTCCGTGTAACCTCCACAGAGCTGTGGGAGTGGTTAATTTTCGCCTTAAAACTGTGCATGATTATCTGCAAAAACACCTTCACCGTTTGGGTTTGAAGGACTCTCCGATCTGATCTTTTTGTGGACTAGAAGACATGACGTGTGACCAGCTTTACGTCGCAGTTAGAAATTCTGCGGAAAATGACTCTTCATTCACCTCAAGACTGTATTAGGCTGCCCGACAGAGACTGATGGTTGAAAAACCAAGGTCGGGAGTAGGATAAAAAAAAGTTTCATAATATTAGAAGCGATTAAATGTGACAACAAGAATCTTTTAGTTATATTAATAGATGAGATTCCAGAAGTAGGTTATATCATTTGTGTGTACAATAATACGAATATTTTATGACAATTCTTTGCAAAATCTTGTTTGAAGCAACAATTTATTCAAAGAGCCATAAAATATACTGACTATAAAAATGAATCCCTTTTACTGACTTAATAAAATATTTTATGAAGGCAATATAATACATTCCAACATATTTTTTTATTGAAATTTACATTTATTTTGCTGATAATTTTTGTTAAATCAAGTAATCCGAAATAACATTTTTTCTTTGAGTATTTATAATGTATTTTTTATTCTTTATGTAAATTATATTAAATTTGTATTCTTCTAAATATAGTTATGAAAAATGAAAGTTTTTTAGTACATTCTAAAAAAGAAGGTTGAAACAAAGTGTTTTGTTAATGATTAAATTACGATGACTAATTTAATATTTACAATTAAATGTCGAACATATAATTTATTTCAACGGACTTTTATTTGTATAAGCTTAAACAGTGAACTAATCTTTAATTACAAAAACATAACATTTTGATTAGTTATGTGCCATTCTTTAACAGATATATATATGATTTTCTGTGAACTTTCGGAATTTGGACAGTTTATTTTGTTTCAGGCCACTGCGGATGTTTCAATGTCAAATGTTAATAACTCTTCGAACTTTTTTTTACAATATGATTTTAAAATTGATAATTAAAATTGCTAAATAAGTATCCTATCGAATTTATTATATTTAAATATATGTACAATTAATTATAAGATTTTTAACTTATGGAAAATATGTCATTTACTGTTGTCAAATAAGAATTTCCAGAATACCAGCTTTAATTTATAAAAAGCTCTAAGTAATATAGATAAATTGAAATATTACCGCTTAACTTGTCTAGTGGTCAGCGTGCCTGACTGCAGATAGGGAGATCCTTGGTTCGAATTTCGCATCGGCCATGGATGTTCTTTTTCTCTATATCTTCACTATTTTTGTCCTTTCCTTGTGTGAATGTGTTGTGAATGGTTTCCTACCCTATAAACGGTTACATATGGCATGTGTGTGTTGAGGAAGTCGGAATCCACACCAAAATATGGATCAGTTGGAAAAGTGGACTAGCGCACCCCTTTATGCCCGCCTAGCACACGAAAGTAACAACAATCTGAAATATTATTGGAAGAAGTTCTTATAGGTAAAGAGAGTTATCAAAGTAAGACTCTAGAATTTTAGGGTATGATTTAACTCATAAATTTACGATACTTAATATCAAAAATGTAATACCAAATATGTAAATGTATAAAAGCTAAATTTAATTCAAATATATTATATACAGTATAAATGTTTCGAAATTTTTAAGATAATCTTCATTGAGTTTTAAGAAAAATTTTGTATTTTAAATGAATTCTACCTTTTCGAACTGCAATAATGGCTTTTGCAAATAACTTCATTGAAGGAAAAATACTTTAGATATATTGTTGAGGAATGGCAGACACAACGATACCATGATAATTAACTACATTTGGCTTCATATATCAGCTGATAACTCATAAGAAACGCTCTTGTTTCAATCTATGACTAAATTTATTCAATAGACAGTTTCTAAAATATATGTTGTCTAAAGAAACAATGTTGTTTGGTGAGCTAAGAAAGAACGATAGCTATTGCATACAAGGCTTGAAAATAGTAAAGAAAAAGGCATTCAGCTGTTAAAGATACACAGTTTCCTGGTAAATGCACTAGTAATGTGTACAAAGAGATGTAATTAAAAGACCGTACCAAATAATTTTCGTATACTGGACAAGCCTTTCTATTTAAATCTCAATATTTTAATATTTCTCTTCAAATTGGATTAAGCTTTAATCTAATGTCGTAGTATTCACCGTGGTAGAAGCATTCTTCGTTCGTAAGAAGAATTTCTACCTATTTGGATCTACCTGAAATTTGATAGCACTATACAAACAAAACTTCTATGCTTTCGACAAAAAGGCAATCACATCAATTGGTTCCTTGAAAACATTCAATTATGTGCTATCGGTATAGAATGACACATGTGGGAATCTATAAAATTTCCACACATTATTGGTTGTGATATAGATGATGCGTGGTAAAATTCTTTCTAGAAGAAAATATAGGTCATTTCACGTAGGATAATTCGAAAGGAAAACAGAATATTACGCAATGTCTATAATCAAAGATTTTTAGTCAGTTGAACTCAGAAACACACTGGAATTATTCTTGTCTGGGTTAACACATAATATTATATATGCAAACAGTTCTTCAACTTCATGTAAATGTCCGGCTTTTCTTATATATATATATATATATATATATATATATATATATATATATATAAAATGCAAGGCTAGATAAAAACTGAAATCTATTATTAAACACTATTTAGCTAGTAGAGCATTGCTTATAAGAGTGAAGTAAGGCGTAGTTTTATACTACAGAAGGGTCACTCAAGCTTTGAAGGTCTTATAAGAAGCTTGAAATGCCGATAGTGTTTACATTTTGTCGCTAATTTATGTATTTATTTGGCTTACATATAGTATTTGGTGTGGTTCTTGCAGATTTGGACTTGTATTTGGATATGGCTTTAATTTGATTATTATAAATTAAATGTATTTTGGCAACATTGGATTTTGATTTATATATTTTAGATTAAATTCTACTTCTTTTATTCTGACTTGATATTTTGGTTTGAACTTTTGGTATGGCTTTGGGGTGTACTGGCTTCTTTAAGATTATGTCTTGGGTCATTGCAGAAAAACCATAATTTGTGCCAATCTGGTCAATACCCCCTGACGAAGCTGGCCATATTGGTACTTCATTTCATTTTATATCTATCTTTCTTTGATATTTTCTTTAAAAAAAGTTTTCCAAGTATTTTCAATGTATTGTTTTCCACTTAGTATTTTCAATGTACTATTTACTATTTGCACTATTCTCCATTTGGCATTTTTCATTGTATTTTATAAAATATACAATATATATATATATGGTTCTCAAATGGCATTGTTGACTTCCATGAAATTACCCTGCATTTGCACTTCTCTCATCTTGTTATACGCTTGGTTTAAATTTCCCACGTTGTCGATTTCTTCTTGATGTTGTAGTTTCAATGATGAACAATATACTATTTTATATATATATATATATATATATATATATATATATATATATATATATATATATATATATATATATATATATATATATATATATATATATATATATACATATATATATATATATATATATATATATACATATATATATATATACATACATATATATATATATACATACATACATATATATATATACATACATATATATATACATACATATATATATATATATACATACATATATATATATATATATCATACATATATATATATATATATACATACATACATACATATATATATATATATATATACATATATATATATATATATATATATATATATATATATATATATATATATATATATATATATATATATATATATATATATATATATACATATACATATATATATATATATATATATACATATACATATATATATATACATATACATATACATATATATATATACATATACATATATATATATATATATATATATATATATATATATATATATACATACATACATACATACATATATATATATATATATATATATATATATACATACATACATACATACATATATATATATATATATATATATATATATATATATATATATATATATATATATATATATATATATATATATATATATATATATATATATATATGGTTTTAAATGGCATTGTTGACTTCCATGAAATTATTCTGCATTTGTTTTGCACTTCTCTCATCATGTTATACGCTTGGTTTAAATTTCCCACGTTGTCGATTTCTTCTTGATGTTGTAGTTTCAATGATGAAAAATCTTCTATTTTATATACGTTTTTTTATTTAAGTTAAATATAGTTAGTTAATTAAATATTGGTGTGTGTGGTAAATTATGAAGAATCTTTATTTAATAATCAATATAAGCGTACTTCTTACTTTATATGAATCAAATAAGTAATTTTCATATTCATGCATATATTGTAATTTATTACGTCAATGATTCCATGTCTTTTCATTCATCTTCTATTAATTTCAATGCTTTTATTGAAAGTTATGTTTTCGAATTGCGATATATTTCTGATACCTACTTTTATTGAACAAAGGAGTTAAAATCATCTTATTATTTTCAGCCATGGTCAAACGTTAAAGTGGACACTTGAGCTGACCCCCCTTATTTTCATATCACGCCACACTAGAGATTGGAAGTTACACCTCACATAATATTTATCATACAAGAATTCTCCCAGCAAAGTGATTTTTAGCTATCTGAAGATATTAAGCTCGTAAAATGGAATACAATTATTTGAAAATTGGAACATCAACTGAAAGATAATCCACTTAGAAGGATTTAATTTTTGCTTTAAAAGAATTTGAAGTATTCATTATTTTGTAAGGAAAAATAAAAAAAAAATACTGTTCTAAAAATTAAGAATAATTTTTCGTTACAGTTGAACCTGAGTGTCCAGTTGAAGAACACTATGATCGATGCAACGCCCATTGCCAAAAAGATTGTACAAATTCTAATAAAACCATACCATGCGCTCAATTGTGTGTACCTGGCTGTATTTGTGACGGCGATCTTGTTAGAAGCAACAGCGGTCGATGCGTTCCACCTTCAAAATGCTCTGAACGAAATACGGTTTCTTTCAGTGAAAGTAAGTAAATGAAGCATTTCAGTACATAGTTTGAAGTATCAGGCATTTCATTTGCTAAATGAATATTATTTTAGGTCAAAATTGTAATAGATATTCCAATTTTAGTCAGAATAAATAACTGGAGGTTTAACTCGGCATTTTTTAAAATTTTTTTTCTCTCCCTTAATAAAAATATTGTTCTGATAGTTATTTTAAATTTTATAAAAATGATAATAGCTTAAATAGCATTGAGTGATATTGTGCTAAAATTTTGAATTTTATAAAATAGAAAAATAATACTCTAAATAATGCATGAAATAGAAAATAAAATATTAAATAGAAGAATAATACATATCTTCTTAACTTATTACATAATATTATCACTAATTATATATTTTATATAAGTACAACATGATCGCTAATTTTTGCACTAAATTCTCAAATTCAGTTAAGATATTTTAAGATAATCATAATAGTAATATTTCAAAATTTGTAATAAACTGTAAATTTCAAAACAACTATTTATGGATTATAATAACTTTTACAAGAAAGAAGAGTTGAAGGAAATATTAAATACCTTCACATTCACAAATACAAATATTTAAATTAGAAATACTCTCTTGATACATCAATGTTCTAGAGTAGTGAAGTATTAAATTTAATTTTTTTTCATTACAAAAAGGAAAATTTTAACTTTCAAAGTTTAAAATTACGTTGATTTATCAAATTGAATCAATGTAATATTAGTGTATATTTTGAATTGGTTGCATATTACAGCATTTTTACGTAAAAAATATTGATTTATTTTGTTTTTTTATGCTTTTTTGCTTATTGTTGGAAGAAGAAACTTTTGAAAATTTTAATACAATATTATGTTAATGTAGTGTCATATTTATGTGTTACTTCTATTGGTAAAAAGTTATTGGAAAAAAGGAGTAATATCAGATATTAGTTTATTTGTACAATTTATTTATTTGTACAGATCTGAATGTAATACTAATATTTGCTGTTTATTATAAATAATTTAATATATTTTCTCTGCAGATATATTCAATTTTTAATTTACTCGAAACAAAATAATTAAAATTTTTCACTTGTATTATTTTTAATATTTAAAGTATATATTTTCTGAAAATGTATAAGTAATCAGTTTTCTTACATTAATTTATCTTCGTTAGAATATTTTAGTATATAAATATTTTATACTTGAGAATATCCATAACAATATACATAAATTTTCTCATTAACAGTTAATTTTAGAAGTGAAAAATTAATTAATGATTTAATTTTTAGACGAGTATTATATTCAAAATATACCATTATTTAATTCAAATACTTAGCTTAAAATTCATTTGTTAATGAAATATTTGAATTATGTTTTAAATATAATGTGCATTATATAATTAAAATTTAATGTATAATAAAAACCAAGTTACCAAGAATTATTAAAAAAATTATTTATTATATCTTTAAGAAACGTATTTTTTAAACTTTTCTGAAATTCATATTTTAATTTTTGTCTTAAGCAGCTATAATTTATTTTCACAGTATCCTAGAAGAAAGGGAGAATGACTATAAACAGTAAGCTTATAATTTATATTAAAATGGAAAGGATGCAAATGTATTTGAATATTTAGACAATTTTCACTGGAATATGTTTGGTTTTTTTCTGACAAATTTTCAAAAAAAAAAAAAAAAAATAAATAAATAAATAAATAAATAAAAATAAAAAAAAATCTGAATGTTTTAAAAAATTTCAAGTTACATCTTATTTGTAAATAAAACATTAACTAAATCTTTTTTCCAACTGCGGGCACTTGAGGGTTGAACCCTATGCCACAACAAGGCCAGAAACTGCTACTCATTTGTTTTTTCCCAGTGGGCACTTGTGAACCAAGTCACGGAGGCGAGTAGCGTTACCCGCGTCATACCACCACAAACCCGTTTATAGGGTGGACCACATTCATACATCATCACGGAAGAAAGGACAGAAAAACACAGAGAGAACGGAGAAAGAAAGTAACATCCATGCCCGAACAGGGATTCGAACCCAGGACCCACAGCTCAGGGGTGAAGAGCGCTAACCACTCAGCCATTGGTCGGCATCAACTAAACCTAGTTTAATGATTTTTTTAAAATATTCATTGTTTAAAATCAGATTTAATGAATAATTTGATTTCTATTAACTTCAAAAATTTTCATTTTGAAGAAAACTTTACTAAACTTGATAAATATATTTTCAACTAATATTCAATTTATAATGTGGCATAAAATTATAAGACTAGTGAGTTTTATATAATTTTATTGTAAACGTTATAAATTTTTTAGAGTTAGTTTACGTAGAAAGTAATATATAAAACATATGCATACTATGATTTAAGTGATATTTAAATGTACTAAATATTTTATCAATAATTTGAAAATTTTCAATTCAAATGCATGCCACAGAATAATAAAAACATCAGTTAAAATAATATTTCTGTAAAATTGAAAAGATATTAACTTCATTGTTCTAGACAACTTTATGGAATTGGATTGGATTAATATTTAATTAAATTTATCAGGTCTTTAGGATAAGACCTTAGAAGTTTTATTTTATTCATCCATAACAGTCACTTTCAATTCGTTCACAGAATTATCTAGATTGTTATTTGAACAATGTTTACGAGTCAAATGACACTTTCAAGATTTTTATGGAAATCAAATCTGGGCTAAAGATTGGCCACCTTAGACCTTGGTTCTTTTTAACTGAAGTAATTTTCTTATTGATTTTGATGTATGCGATAACTTATTATCTTTATGATATTAGCAGTGTACACACTTAGAAATAATATAAAATCTATAAAGAGTAAGAAAACCAGTTGTTGATAACGATTAGAATTTATTTTTTTTAGAAATTGTTGTTGCATTCTGCATTATATGTAAAATCTCACCACACTATCACAAAGCTACTATAGTCTCTGACAAGTAGAGGGGTACAATGTTTCGTTGATAAATCATTACAGTAATAAATATTAGCATTTCATCTTCCAATTCTGATTTTTTTCATGAAAATTATTTTCCCAAATAGCAACCGCCTTAGCCATTTTCTTCCTTTTTTCGGTAAAAGAAGATGGAGCTGTACAGGTTTGGAACGGGCGCGCGATTTCCAGCTTTATCGCCAACCTAAACTACGTTTTAACCCTACGCGCAATATCCGGTAACCAATACTGATCGCGTTCGAACTTCAATTTTGAAATCGTGCGCTTTTTCGAATTCCAAATATCGAAATTTCGAATATTTCATAATAATTAAGTACTATAGTATTAAAATTCTAATAACAAGAAACGAATTTATTGAAACTCGAATATTAATATATCGTGCAATTGCGCTCACCTTAAAAAAACTTCAGTGTAGCTCTACCGGCAATAAAGCAAAACTTCTAACGTTGAGAAATTGTATTTTTTTATGAAAACTCGAATTTTAACTAACCGGGTGTGTGACGCTTTCCTTCAAAAAAATTGATTTATTTATTTTATTACATTACATATATTCAGACTTGTATGCTTGATTCTTGAGATCCGCTTGTAAGTCTTCGTCGATAATAGGACAAATAGCACAATGACAGATGTACAGCCACAGAAGAATAACGAAGAAAACACCCAGGGCCATGGTGGGAATCGAACCCACACTCCTACGCTCTCAAGCGATTAGCGGTAATGCTTTAGACCACTCAGCCACGGAGCGCCCTCAAAAAAATTGAGTTCGGCACAATTTGACACTAATGTGAAACTCTCAAGTAAGCTTACTTAAAGATGTATTTACTTATGTAAACATGCATTTTTATAAAAACTAGAATTCCTAATAATCGCTGTGAATGAAATTTTAATGAAAAATAAAATAACTCACCCATCCGAGAAAAGTATATTTTTAAGAGCTTCGAAGAAATCTTCTATTGTATTTTCTTTATTCTTTCTCCGCCACTCATACTCTGCGATGTATGAATCAAACTGAACCGGCACACGATTAGCACCCCGTACCGATCTTTTATCGGCCCACGAAATGAAAATTCGAAAGAATTTGACTTAAAAAAGTTCAAACAATATAGTTTTCAAAATTTCGAAACAATATTTTAAAAATTATCAGCAATATATCTTCCGAAAATTTGAGATAATATAAACTATTCGAAGTCCAATAACGTAGCATATTCTTAAATTGTAAACAAATAAAATTACTATTTAAACGCAAGAGTTGCACACAAAATGAATTTCGCGCATGTCATAAAATCATCTCTTAAGTTATAAAACAATAATCTCTACATGAAAATGCATTCCGAACCGTTAAGCCAGTTTGGCGCACTTTATCGCACCCGTGGCGCATTTTAACCTCTGTACAGTTCTCTACTCTTGGGCGCTTTTTTCTTTATAATGATTTAAAAGTTTTGTTATTCTTTTTAATTTCCGAATAACAAAATTTGAATTTCTACTTTAAGTGACCCAGAATGTTATATTTAAGATAATTTTTGTAAGTTTATGAGTAGACAAGCTCTTTTTCTTTCCATGCTTAAAAAAGTTATCTAAAAATCCTGATATCTATTCTTTGTTCCACATCTATGTCATATTGTCCTTTCCGTTAAACATTATAAGTGGAAGTTTTAGAATGTGTGAAGATCTTACTTATTTCATGTTCTGGTTTTTTCTTGGCCTTTATTAAACAATTTTTTTTTAATTTCTAGATTAGATAATTCTCCTCGATAAGAATTCTTACTTGAAAAACAATTAGGTTAAATTTGAAGGTTTTGATATTAACGTTTGTAATTTTTTTAATGTAAAGTTCTAGTTTACGTATGATTTTGAATAACAAATTAAATTGATTTTGAAGCACCAAATGTCTCTAAATGCATAAATGTCGGTCTTTTATTTATGGAACACTATAATTTCAAAATATGTTTGACTGTGTGAAACTAACTCAGTGTTTTCTTATTTTATAGTTTATTTTAAAAAACATAACTTCTTTTGATTGCTTTAATTTTTTGAAATTCAACTCTGGCAGAGTTCTAATAAAAAGAGTGATATTTTGAATGATTTATCATTTTGCTATAGATTGTAATTACATTTAACGAATTAATTGTTAAACTTTAACTGTCATTTTGAGCCAAGGAACTCAATGAATATTTGAACCTAAAGTACTTTTAGGAACAGTTAATCTTGAGATTGGTTATTTGTGATAATCTTGATAATTATGGAAGTCTTATTAACCCAGAAGTAGCTACCTGTTCCCTTCAGATATGGGTTAATACCTACGTTGTTTTATTTTGTTTCTAATGGAACACTTTCTTGTTTATTTATCCACATACATGTAGACATAAACTATTTAACCAGGGTACACTGACTTTCAGAAAAATATTCTTCAATTCAGGTAATGAATTTGCAGATTCAACTCGTTTGATTCGCAATTATTCAGATGAGCATTATTGAAAAACAGCACTTGATACCGTGAACAACAAAGCCATAGTTTCCCAGCGATTTGAATGGATATGAGTCATGCGCAGGTTGATAAAATCTGTTTAGTTTTGTTTGAATGATTTTAAACTTGTCTCATCTATTTTGGTTAGGGAATCGGTGGCATAAACTGCTTTAATTTGAAATTAAGAAAATGTCTAGGAGCATTAGCATAATGATTGTTCCACGAGCTTACAAACTATGGACACACAAGCTCGTTCAAATAGATTTGAGCTACGTCCACGTTGATATAAAGTCATTTAATCACCATCGATTAGCTTCGGGGATATGAAATCTATTTCGATTGTGGCTCGTTTGCTTCCGTTCATTTGATTTGAAACTTAAACTTGTCAAAGTGATTTTTGCTTGAATTCCTGAATCATTTCCTGAATGCTGAACGCATGTTTCGGCAAGTTATTTCATTTTGGTTTAAGTTACGCAAATTGAAAATAGAACAGAAAAAAGAGCAAAAGAAAAACAACACTTGGTGATTAAATTTCAACCAGTGCAAGGATGATTTAAAGTCCTCTTTTTTTAATCATTTTTATAATTTATCATCTTTTTTAATCATCTATAGTTAATCTTTTTACTAAAAAAGATTATTTATAATCATTTAATCATCTTTTTTACAAGGCAAACAACATTTGGTGGTTAATTTTCAATCAGTGCAAGCATTATTTTAAAGTTCTTTTTCTTTAAAATTATGTGTGTGATGGAAAATTGTAAACACATTAATAACGATAATTAATGGACTAATTATGCTTGAAAATTAAAAGCTTTATGAGAAAAATTTAAAGAAACTATATAAACTTTAACACACTTAATGCATATGCTGAATTATGCTTTAAAAGTATTAAAACGAAATTAAACACGAATTCTAAAAAAATATAGAAAAAACGTGACATACACACATTCCTAACCTTAATCTTGTGAGTTAG